>REGL01000145.1:223820-239273 GCA_004194395.1 Aurelia aurita complex sp. Pacific
ATTTAGGCCATGCACGAGACATGAAAGAAACTTTCTCCTAGAACGAGGTTAGCCCTTTAGTGGGTGGTCGTGTGACAGGGACTTCATATAATATTGGCCATTCCCAGGACGTGCTTCCACATTTTCGCCGTCAAGCTTTTCCTATACATTTCTATTGCGTTGCTAAAAAGCATCGGTCGCCTCATATGCTTACAAAAATCATCCCTGAAAAGTTGGTACTGCTTTTCCATTCATCTCATATGTCAGCGCAGTTTCTTAATTCATCCGAGGTCGCACACAATTTATGCACAGAGTCGCCTTTGTTGAAGTAATTTATTCGGAACTTGATGCTCCCTACGAATTTATGCAGACACAAAGTTTCAGAAACGAGGTTTGTGGAGGTGTGGCTCTCCACCGCAGTGCCTTTCAATATCCTCCATGAAGCAATTCGCGTTAGGAACTGAGCGGAACTGAGGGACTCGACCGACTGAAGGATTGAGTTGGCGAAATAGAAATGTCGAGCATAAATGTTCTGAGAATTTGCTGAGGATTTCATTAAACTGAAAGAAATAGGTTCGCCGCCATTTATAAAGTTCTCATAGAATTTCTTTCTTCAAACTTGAACTAGCAAAAGAGACATGCTTACGCAAGCACAGTGCGAACGTCTGGATCCGCCCCTGAGAGACATGCTTACGCAAGCACAGTGCGAACGTCTGGATCCGCCCCTGGCTCCATAACAATGTTCATGTTCACTACATGTGCCCTTGTGAACATTTCAAGAACAATTCTTTTTAAATATTTAAAGGCATGAATACTGCAAGACAACGCAAAAGAATTTACAATATTCTTTGCTGCAAGCATCTTCATGAAAACCAGGGTTTTCAAGTGCTGCTAGACACACAAATAAGCCTTTTCCACTGTTTAGATTGCGCTCAAGTACCTTCAGGTGATACAAGAGACAAATGAAAAAGTGAAACTATGCTAAGGAATTCCTTTAATTAAATAAAGTTGCGTTTCTTATAAGCTGTTTCTTAGAAAAAAATATTTGTTAATGGGAAATCCCATCCCATGTAAACAGTCCCTTAGAGATGAGAATAAAACCTTGAAACAGCATCTTTGGGTTTGGGGCACTATTGTTATTGGAACTTACTGCATGAGATCTCAAAGCTAAAATATTATGTAATTTTCCTGTTTAATATTTTTTCACCTTCAAGCAGATACAGCACATGGTCATAGGTTCTTTGCATAAGAAAAAATTGTAATCAAAATTTCATCAGATATAACTTACTGTTTGAGCAGCCACTCTGACAGAGCTTGATACAGGATTCCTGCCACTGAAGCTTGAGTTAGCACCCCCTTCCCTATAACCAGATGACTTTGAAACAGGCCGATCACCAAGGGGATATCCAGCCTTCCTCATTTCACTGCACACTGCTGCTCTGTTTTCTTCATCTCCCCAAAGCGAGATGTCGCATGGCATGGAAAACTTGTTATTTTTTCCGAACGGGACCACACTGATGAAAAGAAGGATATGTAAAACTTTCCATATTCAAAACTAATAGTACAGTACAGGCCTTGCACACATTAACATGACAAGGATTCTTTGCATCATGATACAGATTCTTGAGGCATAGGAAAGACTGTACATTTTTCTAAACAAGAATTCTTAGGCAGGAAACCACATTCATGTGTGTAATGCCTTTACTGTAAATTTTTTTTTAAAGTGTAAAAACAGTTTGAAACAAAACGTCGTGATTTTCATTTCCACTTGGTTTTAATTTCGGGGTTAGTCATGTTTCCTGGCGATAGGGTTCTTTGTACTTAAATGTAATTTTACTTTATTTTTAACTTTACCTAGGCTGTTTATCGCGTAGTTTAGTTTTAACTAATATGTTATATCATGAATCATTATCATGACAAATTCTTGGTTGTTCTTTTAGAAAGTAGTAGTGCTGACAAAGATTTTTAATTGAAACGTTCCCTGATTTTAGCAGTTGTATTATAATTATAATAATTGATATACTTGATAATGGGTTTAAGCAGGAAACATTGTACAAAATTAAACTCTGTTCAAAGTGCAATTATCCAACACTGTTATTTGTTTGTATTTGATGAAACATGGTGCAGCATGCATACAAGAAGATTGTTTGTGATAATAATAAGCATACCCTTCCACTCTAGCTCGCTTGCTATCAATTATCCTTGCAAGTGCTGCTGCTTGTTGTCTTTTGATATGCCCAACTTGCACACTGAAGACATTGTCAACACGTATGGCATTGCGATCATACTGATTATGCGGCTCTCTGTTTAAAGAAACCATTTCACGATTGTTAACCGTTCCTCTGTAATATCGGATTCCAACAATGTCTCCCCTGAAAGTTCCAAAGGGCACATCATCCAGGCCCTCGTCATCATCATCACTGTCACTGATACCATTATAATACCAAGGCATATTTCTGAGTTACGACACAACCAGCTATACCAAGAAACAGATCTGTGTAAAATAATGCAAAGCATTTTGAGAATGAGGAATAATCAGAAACAGAAAGGAAACCATTTTTGACATTTTCCATCATATGTTATCATCAGACTCTTAACTCAAAATATCAGCTATACTAGAAATTTGGTCCATCAAAGGGCATATGTCATGAAGCTGATTGGTTCATCCAATACAATTCTCTCTATTGTTTATTACAAAGCACAGGATCAAGGCTGAATTTTCATTGCAATGAAAATTCATGAAACAGAAATCAAAAGTCACGAAACAATGGAATTCCACTCCAAACTTGCTTGTTGTATTGACCAATTGCTAACGTGACATATGTGCATTAACTGCAGTGTTAATTTAGTACGAGTCAACTTGATACCCATGGGTACCATCCCCCCCCCAGGCTGTAGTAGGAATACTCATATGTACACTCATCACGTGCACACCTTCAATCACGTGCACCTACTATCACTTGCACTTAGTGTCACATTTATTATCACGTGTAACTCCTTATATAGCTAATATTTAACACATTAATTTCTATTAGTAATCTTGTAAACTCATAATTTATTCAGAGTAGCACACTCATTAAAACAAGTAACACGTCTCTACGCTGCTCTCCGTTCTCTGGCTTGCGGAACGTATCTTTTTAAACTTCGATCCGTTTACAATGGTGGAGTACCCGGCTTTGAACTTCCTGGCTAAGTTCATGAACAAGCAAGCTCAGCCCTGGCGCTCATGGCACTTGATCCCGCATGCAATCTAGGGGACCAGGCATTTTAACTGAAATGAAAATCAAATCAGGGGGGCCACCTGAACCTCCAAACACCACCCCACCCACCAAAAACAGCAGCAAAGGTATGCCCCTCCACACAGTCCCCACAATCAAAAGACTCAACTTGTGAGGCGGTAGCTCGCTGCTTGCTGGAGCTGATATTACATTTAACCTAAATTCAATTATGAAGTTGACTAAATGCCCTGAAACTATTTGCCAATTTCACTAGTCATTCTTAAAATAGGGGGTAACCTCTCCTCGATTAGCCTAGCTACTGAGAAAGCTCCTCCTCAAGAAATTCCCCTGCATACAAATTCCCCTGCATAAATTGTTTAATTAATTTATAATTGGGGGGCAGGTTTTGTGGGGCAGTGGCAATGGTTGTATTTTTGGTTGACAAAGGAATACAGGGGTGATTGGCGGTGGCTTCGGGTTCTGGTGTCGATTGACGGCAGCTGGTGCTGTTCTTGTCTTGCAAAGTCTGTCCTTGTTTAATTGGTATTGTTGTTGCTTTTTAGTTTATCAGATATATTTACCAGTATGGAAAATAACGCAATTTTCGCCGAGACCTCGGGTGTGCAAGAAGCCAGTATGGAATGTAAGTTTTCCGTGCACCGGACAACAAAATTGTCAATGATCAGTGTGCACCAATGGGTGTAGGTGTACACAGTGTACACTGGGTAGGAGGCGCATCAATCTAGGGGGTCCAGGGCCATGCTCCCCCGGAATACTTTGGATTTACAACATCTAGAATTATGTATGTAGAACGCAATCAAATTTTGCTTTCCTTTGCTATACTTTTCGGCATGGCCAGTGTAAATGAATTGAGGGGGACTGGAATTAAGGGATCTGGGGACGAGGTCCCCAGGAAATTTTTAAGGAGGCATCCTCTACTTTGGCTTAGAACAGTTCTGGTGATCTCATATTTGCTGGCGCTAAAATAAACCTTGACCATTTCTAATAACAGTATCTTTAAAGATTAGTATCCCCAGGAAATTTTTGAGTAAGCATCTTTTTTGTTGGCTTTGAGAATGCCTCCATCCAATTGCATCTTTACCAGAGACAAAGTGAAAACTTGACATTTCTGACAATATGCACAAAAAGGCCACAAGGGGATGAGCAAGGTTATAGACTCCAAAAAGATGCTATGCATGCAGACAGAATTCATAATCAGTATCATTTTGAAGCTCTTGAAACCCAAAAGATTTCTAAAAGATGAGTGCACCAAAGGAATGAAATTATAGGCTTGTGCACCACAGGTTCTTGCACCATTTTGTGCACCAGATTGTGCACCAATTGACCACTCTGTGCACCGGACATGTCCGGTGCACATCACTTTCTTTCCATACTGGGCAAGAAGGGTCCGTTTTGAATACCCTATTGTTTTTCTTGGGTGTGCTGTGCAAGTGCCACACTTTCCATACAGGTATATTTAGATGTAATCTTTCTTTTGTGTCTATTAATTATTTTAAATTTAGTGGATTGTAATGTATGTAGTGGAATCTTAAAATGAAGAAACAGAACGGAATGGAACTGAACTGGGGCACACTCCAAAATATTAGTGTCCCCAAAACACTTTCGCCTGTCCTGTGGTTGTAGTGGAATATGTCCAGGCCTTAGTCTAGGCCGTACGCACAGGCTCGCGTCATGTCAATCTCTTTGTTTGTTAGGTTTTGTTTTGCAAAGCCAAACAAAGAGAGTGGATGGAAAAAAGAGCACAATAAATACCCGAAATCTTGCGGATTCCAATGCTTCTATCGTCTTAGCCTCTTTTGAAGTTTTCTTGCAAGTTCTCGCCAATTTCTTCTACCTTTCCGTCGTCTCTGTCCAGCTTTCTGCCTCCAAAAGTTGTTTTGCGAAATATTCACACGCACACGCCATTACGCAGCGAATTTCGCGGGCTTTTCGCATAGCCTCTTATTTACTTATTCAGACTGAGACTATTCCATAAGTCCGCAACCGAAAATAGAAACTGGTGCTTTTGTTTGGACAAGTGGAACAGATGAGGATAAGGAAGTGACCTCTGCTGACTAGGAATTGAATAGCGTGTAAGAAAATCTCCATTACTTCATTCACTACTTATTTGTCAAAGGTAAAGACTCCTGTTTCTTGCATTTGTTGTTGACACATAGATCGCTTTCTTATCACTCGGACAGAAGGAGAGATAAAAAGGTCAGACGAGATCATCATCTATCATCATTCATAAATAAATCAGATTTATCACATCAGATTGCCTTTTTCTGTTTCCCATATTTGATACAAAAGTAAGTTTCAAGTAATGAATTACACCCATGCCAAGTTGCAGTGGCAATCAGCAATTTGGTGATTTTTATAAGGAGCAAAATATAAATAAGGAGGCCCCCGACCAAATCAGAAAAATGGGCGGGGGGGGCCGAAACTTGATACAAAAAATTACTACAGCAAAACATGATGAGCTGCCTTTCAGAATGGCATGATTTGTAAAAAAGTGGATGGCCCCCCTAGACCCTGAGGGAGGTAAAGAAGCAAAGTTTAAGATGACAACCCCCAGTGGGGGGAGAGGGGGTACATAATATGTCAAGGGTACGGGTATGTGCCGCCCATATGGGAGGATTTTTGGTCCAAAATTCTCCAAACAAGGGTCCTTTTTTGGCAAATTTTGCTTACACATGGGTTTGGTTTGGCTGAAATCAGCAAAAAATCGTTAAAAATGGGTAGTTTTCTGCCAAAATTCATGATAAAAGTGGGTACGAAGGCAGATTTTGGCAAAGCTTTTTCGAAAACCAGGTAGCAGACCCCTGCCCATCCCCAGGTTGTGTACCACACCCCCCCCCCCCTGAGATGACAAATCATATCATGTCAACAGACAATGGACCTTTTAGGCCTGGATCGAGCCTGGATCGAGCAATATTTGTCTACATGTTTATGCAAGAAGCTCAATTGAGTGGAGTTAGATATCACTATTCTGCACACTAGAAAATTCTTCAAAATTTATAGAAATATTATTCAATGATTCAAATACTTTTAAGAATAGCTAAAAGGCCTATTACGGAAAAGATGGTGCCCGGAGGCATATGACCAGGATGCAATGCATTCTTTGATGGAATAAAGTGATTCTAATATTAGAAATTTGATCACCAAATGCAAATCATCTCTGTTAAATGACCCCTGACACCATGAATAATAATAATAATATGCCATATTTATACAGGGAAACCTTTTCAGTAAGGGTTTTACTGCTATCACTAAGGGTCCTGTTAAATCTTTTCTTCAAATCCCATCTTTTCCCTAACCATCTTTTCCCTAATCATCTACTGGCGCTATTGCCGTTTCCATCAAAATGGCAAAAATAAGATTTTTCCATCCCATGAAAAGATTACCAGTCCCATAATATGATGCACTGTCATGCCAAGGGTGCATTCAGTCTTCACTTGATGGTTAATATCAGGATGGACGAAGAACACAAAATTCCTTGTTGAGTACGGTATAATTTCAGAGTCCAAACTTTTAAATTTTCATTATTTGCTTTGCCCACAATCATAGGCTTATCCCCAATGTTGGAAACATTTACAAATATCAGCTGCAGTTGGGCAAAAAAGTTGGCAAAAACTGTGGGCACAATTTTTGTAAACAATGAACATCTTTGGGCAGCCCCTAGATTTATCGTGTTGTTCGCTTATACTCACAATCACATCAAGGGGGCCTAAACCACATCATAACACCAAAAACAATGCTTGACTCTAAATTTAATTTTAGATTTTAAAATGCCTGAACTTTTCCTAGTGCACTCCGGTGCACTAAAGTAGGTTATGAATTTTTCAGAAAGCTTGTTTCTTTCTATGCAGATATTGAAAGTTATAGCAAGTTATTGAAAAGCGGAGAGGCGATGGAGAAAAATGTGGGAATTGGTTAGTAAACCTAGTCCAACTGCCGATATAACGACAATGGCTCGTGCACAAGACAGAGCAATTGGCACAATGCCACCGAAAACCTTCTACCANACGAAGAACACAAAATTCCTCGTTGTGTATCATTTCAGAGTCAAAATATTTACGTATTTTTATCATTATTTGCTTTGCCCACAATCATAGGCTTATCCCCAATGTAGGAAAAATTTACAAATATCAGCTGCAATTTGGGCAAACATTTTTGGGAACAATTTTAGGCAAAATTTTTATAAACAATAAACCTTTTTGGGCAGCCCCTAGATTTATCTTCCCATGTGCTTATTCTCACGATCACATCAAGGGGGCCTAAACCGCACAATAACACCAAAAACAATGCTCGATTCTAAATTAGATTTTAGATTTTTAAACGCCTGAACTTTTCCTGGTGCACCCATTGTACAGTAGGTTATGCATTTTTCAGAAAGCTTCTTTCTTTCTATTCAGATTATTGAAAGTTATAGCAAGTTATTGAAAAGCGGAGAGGCGATGGAGAAAAATGTGGGAATTGGTTAGTAAACCTAGTCCAACTGCCGATATAACGACAATGGCTCGTGCACAAGACAGAGCAATTGGCACAATGCCACCGAAAACCTTCTACCATAGTCTAGAAGTACCAATAAACACCATCAGCACAAATAAAGACTTCACGCAGATCGTCGTAGCTGGGAGAAATGTCTTTAAGATCCTCGAGATCCAAGAGAATGGCTTCACTGAAAAGATGAACCTAAGGGTTGGGAGGATCAATTTAAATTTCAGCATCACAGATGTTCTTTGGCACCATCTTGATGATCACACAATCGCAACAGCCGCAGGAAACGGAGCAGTAACCTTATGGGATTTGAATAAATCCTCAAAAACGAAACAAGAATATGTTTTTTATGATCATAAAAGAACAGTGAATAAAATTTGTTTTCATCCGACTGACGCCAGTATCTTGATGAGTGGCTCTCAAGATGGTACGGTTAATTATTTCGATATCAGAAAGAAAGGTGTTGCTGCCAAGTTTTTTGGGAGATCTGACAGCATCAGAGATGTTCAGTTCAATGCCTTCGATAGACACCTCTTCGCTGCCGCTTGTGAAAGTGGAAGCATTCAACTCTGGGACATACGGAAACCCGATCATTGCTGGTCTCAGTTCACTGGTCATTCAGGGCCAATTTTCACCCTTGATTGGCACCCGGAAGACAGATTCTGCCTTGGAACTGGCGGGAGAGACAAAACCATCAAAGTCTGGAACATACAGAATAAAGGAAGTTGCCTTCACAGTGTGCCAACCATAGCTGAAGTTGCTTCTATTAGATGGAGACCCCGAGAGAAGTACCACATTGCAAGTTGTGCCCTCGTTGTGGACCATCATGTCAGTGTTTGGGATATTAGACGACCGTATATCCCTTTTGCCGCTTTCACGGAACACACAGATGTGGCAACTGGCATAATATGGCACAAGGAGTCAGAAATCTTGCTATCCTGCTCAAAAGACTCCACGCTATATCAGCATGTGTTCCAAGATGCTTTGCGGCCAGCAGACCATGCTCCACCAGTTGGTCTGGGTGTTAGCTGTCGAGGTGAGATCTGTAATGCATGCTCAAACGAAACCGAGCAGGCTGCGGAACAAAAGAAACACGTACCGGTCAGGCAACCTGCACAGCCGGTTCAAACAATGCCGACATTTTTCAAGAAGACCGCGTTTGCTGAAGACGATTTTAAATCAGTACACAGCACCATGAAATTATTCAACTGCCCTGACACTTTAAATGAAAATTCACTCGAACCTCTCGCTAAGCGGTTCATCTTTACAGGAAAGGCATTTCCTGATATTTGTAACCATAACGCAAAAGTTTGCCAGGAGCTAGGGCTGCCTAAGAAGGCGCAGACTTGGCAAATTCTAAAGTTCTTGTTCTCAGAGGTCAAAGTTGAACAAGAAAATGTTGCTACCACAGCAAGCAAACATGCTTCTTCTTCCGACACGCATAACCGAAGCTCTGGTATCGAATCAAACGAAGGAAATTTTGATGAAAGTTCGAGCGAGAGTAACGATGGCGAGGAGGCCTATCCTAATGTAAACAAAGAAGATGAGATTGATCTCGCTGTTGGCGCCGATTTAGACGCCATTTTCCAAGACGATCAATTCGACGGGCAGTTCTTCGCTGCTGAGAACATCAATGATGACCTACAAGAGTGGACACTTCCAAACGAGGCCTTCCAACCACGGCATTCAATCGGTGAGAAATCAATGAACGTTGATCACGGTTATTTCGCTGAATCAACATCGAATCACCCTGATCATTCGTTGCCCGTTGAAAAACAAAAGCCTGACCTCATGGATTCTGGATTCCAGTTTTTAAGGTTTTCAAAGTTCCTCGGCCTGCCTGAGTGGGATTTTAAACCCCTTGTTACTGCTATGCTGCATCATTTCGCCGAGCAAGGAGACGTGCAAATGTCAGTGACTATTCTACTGGCCCTTCAAGATAAACTTGGCGATGAAATCAGCGCTGTAGTGAAAGAAGAATGGTTCCTTGCGTATTTAGAACTGCTAAGTCGTCTACAGTTATGGGGTGTCTCGACAAAAGTCATCAAGCTCTCGAACATCCCCACAATCATGATCCTAAACCAAGACTCTACTGGAATCAAAACGATCTGCGGAGGATGCAATAAGCCGCTGACATCACGACGTGGTTGGTTTTGTAACAGATGCAGCAAAAGTTCTGCTTCTTGCTCTATATGTCATCTTCCTGTGAAAGGTCTTTATGCTTGGTGTCAAGGCTGCGGGCATGGTGGACATCTTGTGCACATTCAAGAATGGATGATGACAAATAGACGGTGTCCTGCGGGATGCGGGCATCGCTGCGAATATTCATGATTGACGTTGTGGATGATTTAGGTTATTTGAAAACGCTAGCAAACACTTCTCAAAAACGTGTACTGATCTCAAAGGGGCTCCGTCGCCAAACAATAAACAAATCCGTAAACCAATTATCCATTGTTCATCCATTGTTTTCTGCAGTTTGTCTGGTTGATTCACCCAAGCACCCAAAAAGTGACTGTAAGAAATCCACTTATATCCGAGCCATCGTAGAAGATATGAATGTTTGGTTTGTTCCTTAGTGAAGTACAAGGATTAATGCCCAAACAGCAACTTTCATTTTGAAAAAATATGAAAATCCTATGTGATATCACCTTTAAAAAAAACTGCAAAAAACCATCGTTTTGTTTACATTTTGACGACGGAGCCCCTTCAATGTGTTTTTCAGCCTGGGGCCACAGGAATGGAATTTATAAATGGAAACACGAATTGTTTTGTTTCTCCTCGTTTTAGTATCATGCTAAAACCATATTGGCTAAAGGAAGGCATATAACATAAAACGGGCAATATTATTCTGCAAAATTAAATCGTTGCTNAATCGTAGAAGATATGAATGTTTGGTTTGTTCCTTGGTGAAGTACAATGATTTATGTCCAAAAAGCAACTTTCATTTTGAAAAAAAAATGAAAATCCTATGTGATATCACCTTTCAAAGACTGCAAAAATCATCGTTTTGTTTACATTTTGACGACGGAGACCCTTCAATGTGTTTTTCAGCCTGGGGCCACAGGAATGGAATTTATAAATGGAAACACGAAATGTTTTGTTTCTCCTCGTTTTAGTATCATGCAAAAACCATATTGGCTAAAGCAAGGCATATAACATAAAGCGGGCAATATTATTCTAAAAAAAATTCAGTCGTTGCTCTAAAATAGCTGTACGTTATTTGAGACTGCTTGCTAGCTTTTCCTTGCTAGATACTTGAGCATAATTGATCTTAAATTCTGCTACCTTAGTAAGATTTTCAATTGAATACCGTGGTTTTAAACGTTGCTATACGTATTCTAATCTGTTGTGCAATAGTGCAATCATTGTGAAAGTATAGCCCTAGGCAAACGCCGTGAAGTATACTGGCTTGTAAACAATTGAGATTCTCGATAATAAAACTTGTTTCAAATAAATATTGTGCTTTTAAACGTTGATATACCTGGTGAGCCAGAAAAAAGTTCCCACTTTCGAAAATTCGTAGCACCACAAGTACTTCATGGATTTGAGTGATTCAAATTCTAGTTAAAAGCGAAGAGATCGAAGAATTTTTGGGATTTTCTTTTCTTTTTGCGAGCACTGCAAATGTAGGTAAATTCAACTTTACACAAATTTCATGGTTGCAAAATTACTGAAAACGTCCTAAAACACTTGATCAAATCGTTTGGACTTTCCTCACACAGAACAGTACTCACGGGCGTTTCACTTCTCTACAGAGTTATATGACATAGATTCTCAAAAAGATACTAAAGATTTTCAATCCCATGGCAATAAATGTGCATACAATAGCTCTTACCCAAGCAAAATTGCATTATCTCTGTTGTTTTGAGCGAGGAGTCCTTTATGATTTGATCAAGTATTTTAGGCCCCTTTGAGTCATTTTTCAACCAAGAGTTTTTGTAAACTTGAATTTAGGCCTACCAATTTTTCCAGTGCTCGTAACAAGGCGAGAATAATCACAAATATATTTCGATCTTTTGGCTGTCAAGCAAATATTGATTCATTCCAATCCATCCAGTAGTCTTGATGCTATGAATTTTCAAAAGTGGGAACTTTCTTCTGCTCACCCGGTACATATTCTAATCTGTTGTGCAATTGTGGAATCAATGTGCATGTATAGCCCTAGGCAAACGCCGTGAAGGAAGTATACTGGTTTATAAACAATTGAGATCCTCGATACTGAAACTTCTTTCACTTTGGGCACCTGATAAAAATTGCTCCACAAACAGAACCTATTGCTCAATATCCAAAGAATTAAAGTTCCCAAGCACTTTATTTATCATGAGTAAGCCATGCCTCTTTAAACAGTGTTTGATGGAAAAGTCAAAGTAGCAAAATATCTTGGTTGAAACGCGAAAGATTCCGTGCTTATCAAACAAAAAACGCCCAGCACAATTGACCAGGACTTCAGTGTTGGCGCTTCCCAGATACACCTTTATCTGATACATAAGGCCTCAGTTTTGGCCAGTATCAAACAATATATTATTTGATATTGGCCAAAAGTGGGGCCAGTCACTTCATCCTTTATTATCTCTGATAAATAGAAAAGCTACGAAATAATTGATGACGATATGTAGTNCAGTGCTCGTAACAAGGCGAGAATAATCACAAATATATTTCGATCTTTTGGCTGTCAAGCAAATATTGATTCATTCCAATCCATCCAGTAGTCTTGATGCTATGAATTTTCAAAAGTGGGAACTTTCTTCTGCTCACCCGGTACATATTCTAATCTGTTGTGCAATTGTGGAATCAATGTGCATGTATAGCCCTAGGCAAACGCCGTGAAGGAAGTATACTGGTTTATAAACAATTGAGATCCTCGATACTGAAACTTCTTTCACTTTGGGCACCTGATAAAAATTGCTCCACAAACAGAACCTATTGCTCAATATCCAAAGAATTAAAGTTCCCAAGCACTTTATTTATCATGAGTAAGCCATGCCTCTTTAAACAGTGTTTGATGGAAAAGTCAAAGTAGCAAAATATCTTGGTTGAAACGCGAAAGATTCCGTGCTTATCAAACAAAAAACGCCCAGCACAATTGACCAGGACTTCAGTGTTGGCGCTTCCCAGATACACCTTTATCTGATACATAAGGCCTCAGTTTTGGCCAGTATCAAACAATATATTATTTGATATTGGCCAAAAGTGGGGCCAGTCACTTCATCCTTTATTATCTCTGATAAATAGAAAAGCTACGAAATAATTGATGACGATATGTAGTGAGTTGCAACTTACAGATTGATATGATGATAGGACTATGTGATAAGTGAAAAATAAAGAGTAGAAAAACATATACATTCGTTATTTTTGTTTCATTCTATTGTGTCAGTCCTTTGCGTCGTAAAGGTTTTCAAATGTTTTTCTTCGAATACTTTACCATGTAAATCGATTTACGACTCTATGAAACACGTGTGATCAAGCAAGAAAGGGAACCTTTTGGTGAGTCGAGGAATGTCCTATAAAATGAAATTCTTGCCCAAAGGTGGAAAGCTTTTCAAGCCTGCTTGCTAAGGGATNTTATTGTTGCTTCATTCTATTGTGTCAGTCATAATAATAATAATAAGAGAAATATTTATAAAGAGTAAAACCTTGTCAATACTTCAAGTACTGTTATCAATAAGGGCCCTGGTCCAAAGGTGCAAAGTCCGTTGCGTCGTAGAGGTTTTCAAATGTTCTTCTTCGAATACTTTACCATTTAAATCGATTTACGACTCTATGAAATACCTGTGATCAAGCAAGAAAGGGAGCCTTTTGGTGAGTCGCGGAATATCCTATAAAATGAAATTCTTGCCCTAAACGTGAAAAGCATTTTCAAGCCTGCTTGCAAAGTGATGGTTTTTCGCTTTAGGTCACATTGAAAGAGTTTGCCTGACAGGCAAAAACTTTCAAAAATAAAAATTCTCGTAAAATGTTTGCGGTGAGGCCAACCTAAGTAATATGTTGCTCGACAGCCGAATCACAGATTTTTCCCAAACAATCGCGTACAGTTTAGATATGACCTGAAAGCGAAAAGCGGCCTCAACGACTCATAAAAACAAAAGCCTGTGTCCCAGATCCCAGTTCCTAAAAGGGGACATGGCTAACAAAACAACCGCTTCAATCAATCTAGTTTTCAGGAGAAATGAAAAAAGAAAGAAAAAAGCTGTTACTGAATGGATCACTTGTTAACACTCTGTTTCTTCTGGGGCACCACAACTTCGATCATTTTAAAGTTAGTATCAATTAACGTATACCCAACATTGTCGAATTCTCTTTTCAGTGTCGTCTTCGGTGATTTATCTCGCGTTGAAGAATCGTCGACATTCATCCCCATTTCCTCTCTTCCAAATATATTTTCAGTTTTCCTAGAACCTTTTATTCTATCATCAACTAGTTTGTTAGTGTCCTTGTTTTTCACATCTGTATTTGCCTCATTATAGCTGTTAATTTCCTTTTCGTTGCCTTTAATTCTCGAATCAATGTCAACGATTGTTATTTCGTCTTCTTTCTTATTACTATCCTCGTGTTTCGTCTTTGACTCGCAAAGGTCCATATTTAGTTCGTTATCAATCGCATTCTTCTCGCTACCCGTATCATTCTCGCTCGTTCCTAGCATTTGAAAGTCTGCATTCTCCTCTGTTCCTGCCTTCTCTGTATTTTCTTGCAGGCTCCCGCTCCCTGATAACGATATCCTAGGTTCCTTTTTCCAAACATCCACCCAAGGGACATCAAGCGGTGGAATCTTGTCCTTTATGAAAGCGATTAAATCTGCCAGCGGATGGTTTTCTTTAACCTGCAACATTTGGGAAACTCTGAGGAACTCGAAAGAAAATTAACACGACCGTCGTTTCTATGGCAAATACAGCCTTGTTCATATTGATTGAATCACTGGTAATCTGGTAATGATTTTGACATAACATTACTACACTATGTACCACTATTCTGTCTTTCGTAGCATATGTTCCAAATTTTTATNTGTATTTTCTTGCAGGCTCCCGCTCCCTGATAACGATATCCTAGGTTCCTTTTTCCAAACATCCACCCAAGGGACATCAAGCGGTGGAATCTTGTCCTTTATGAAAGCGATTAAATCTGCCAGCGGATGGTTTTCTTTAACCTGCAACATTTGGGAAACTCTGAGGAACTCGAAAGAAAATTAACACGACCGTCGTTTCTATGGCAAATACAGCCTTGTTCATATTGATTGAATCACTGGTAATCTGGTAATGATTTTGACATAACATTACTACACTATGTACTACTATTCTGTCTTTCGTAGCATATGTTCCAAATTTTTATCTCGGCGTAAAAAGGTGGGTGTAAAATTCAATGACCTATTTCTTCTGATTGAATGGCTTGAAAGAAACTTTAGATACCTATCTATAATTCTACCTTTGGACTTTTCAGAAATTTTGAATATTTTTGGAAATTAAAGACGTCATCAAATTTCTAAATCATAAACCAGATGAGTGACAGACTTTTGCTGGATACCATATTGTAGGCATTCTTAAACTGTGGTTTTCTTCAAAATTATTTCATGTTGCGTCAAACAGTTTAGAAATTACGATGGTTTTAAGTTTTCTTTTAATTTTTCTTGAATTCTTGAAAGAGAAGAAAACACTCTAATTCTGAAAACATTGAAGATTTCAGAAAATTCCAACGGTAGAATTATAGAGAATTAGCTAAAGTTTCTTTGAAGTCATTCAGTTCAAAGAAATAGGTCACTCAATTT
>REGL01000145.1:264937-289807 GCA_004194395.1 Aurelia aurita complex sp. Pacific
TACTTTTCACCAATTTTTTCTAGAACAGGTTATCATTTTGAGCGAAAAATTCTGGAGAAGGGTAAAAAAAATTTTTTTCGTGGGCACACCTCCGTACAAATTTAAGTCAAGTACCCCCCCCCGGGATCTTCCATACCTATGCTTTTGGTAGCATAGTACGAAAG
The DNA here is from genome assembly GCA_004194395.1 of Aurelia aurita complex sp. Pacific. Taxonomy (NCBI): domain Eukaryota; kingdom Metazoa; phylum Cnidaria; class Scyphozoa; order Semaeostomeae; family Ulmaridae; genus Aurelia; species Aurelia aurita complex sp. Pacific. The sequence goes on from REGL01000145.1 coordinate 265,102, forward strand.
GATTGTTGTTATACAAAGAGCTTCCTTGCATTTTATTTAGACATATACGAGATGGTGGGGAGAATATCGATATTTGATTATATAAATATCTTTCTTCATGCTTTAGGAGATTTCACGGGAATAAATTTTCGCGAATTTCACAGTTTTGGAAATTTTACGGAATAAACTTTCGCAAATTTCGACCCAAAGCACGAAAGATGTGAAATTATCTTCACTTAAAGTCATTCATAGGCAATGATGTGATGACTCTGTACTACGAAATAATGCAATCAAACTACTGAATATAAATTTGCATACCTACTGGGAAAAGTAGCAACATTCCAAATGCTTGAGTTAGAAGCCCATATTCTATAAAAGCTGAAATCTCTAACCCAAACTTTCTCCAACTCTGAATGGCAAATGTCAGAAGGCAAAGGGATGCTCCATGCAGTGGCCGCAGGCCAAGTATTTTGGAGCTCTGATACACTGAGGCTGGAATCAGTGTTAAAACTATTACAAAAATCAGGCGAAACACAAGCTGTGGTGTCATCAACCTAATAGGATGCAAAAAGAAAAAGAAAAGATAAATTTGTACGATGATCACAACACAAATGGCTTCAATTGGGACTGCTATTGGCATTCTTTTTAGCATCAGGAGACGCTATAGCAAACAAATAAATCATTTGATCATGAATTCAATCAACGAATCAATGAATTGATGACTCAACCAAAAGCTCCTTACAACAATTTGCTTGCTTTTCCTGTAAATGATTCTTCTCTTCTTACAAAAACTAGGAAAAAATGCAGCTACTTACATTGAGTTTTAAACCAAACAAAACTCACTACTAAGCTAAATTGATAGTTGACATAATTTTTTTCTTAGCAATTACAGTAACCTTCTTGCCACAGCTCTCCCTCTTTGGAACAAATGTCATTTTCATTTCATTTTCAGATCAAACCAGAAATCTGGTACGAAAATGTCCCCTAATTTGGTTCAAAAGTAATTCAAGATTTTGCACTCGGCTTCTCCCCTCTGAAAAACCTATTTGATAAAGAAAATTTAACTATTTGGGTGAAGCTATGTAATGTTTTCTTTGTACCACTAAATGAATTGTGCACCTCTTCATTTTCATTTTAATTAGCAATTCTACTTGAATACAGTTTTGGTACATTTCTTTCAGAATTGCACACCAAACTGTGCAACAAGAATACCGCAGTTCACAGTTCTGGGAAAAGAATCCAGGCACATTTGATCTTATCTATTGTGACTATTGTGCATGCATTTTTAGAAGAAAAATGAAATAACCTTTTGTTGCAATACAATTTTTTTCTTCCCAAAAAGCTGCATGCGCAGATAATTTTTGAAAATATGAACTGGTGTGATGGATTCTTGCATGGTACCAAAATTTGCAAATATGCAGTGCAAAATTTCTAAACTGGTGTCTTCTACAAAAATGCAAGTATTCCTAAACTTCTCATAGCATTTACCTTTGAAAAACGGTCATCATAGATGCAATTAAAAAACATGGCAAAGGTTGATAAGCTGTAAACATTGGATATCCCAAAGAGACTTGGTCAAACCAGAAATTGAAGACACCGTTCTCCATTTGTTCTTTCACATGAACAGCTTCTGCAAAGTGGGAATACATGTCACCTCCATCTGCAAACCCTGTCATACTCACAAGGTATCTTGGATTGTAAAATAATACTGTCAATGGTGTAAGGAGACTTGTTATTGTCATCACAATTGTACCCAGTCTGTCCCAAGACTTCTCTGTACAGCAATCTATGGCATCCATGTTCAGCTTTGTCTGGAAATGAATTTCGAATCAAGGCAATCTTCTAGTCTACTTTTCGAACTGCAACTTTCTTCTCAAACACATAAAAAAATTTCGCAGACAGTTCTGCGACATTGAAAGCTGTTGTTAACTATAAATCAAGCAAGTTTCTAAACTTTCCAGCAACTTCATCTTGCCTTGCTCGCTTTTAACTCTGAATCTTCAAGCAACATAACCAAAAGAACCCCAACAGCGAGATCGAAGAACGTTCGATTGATTGCTCGTCACGATTGATCGTCGCTTGGAAACATTCTATTTCCTGTTCGACTATGACGTCACATAATGGCTTCCAGCCTAATTAGGCCCGGAGCAGCATCCGAAAAGTTTTGCTGGAAAACAAGGCATTTCGCCGGCAAGAGTCCGTTTTTCTTCCTTCATTTGACGCAGCAGGCACCAGTTTAATGAAAAAAAAACTGCGAATTACCTCCTTGTTGATCGCAAATTGTGTGACAGAAGATAAATTCTGAAGGCACCTTTGTTTGTAATTCAGTGCGTGCTTTCAGGTCTCAAAATTTTGGAGCCTCGTATGGAGTTGGCATTTTGTTTCAAGAAATGGTGTCTTGTGCATGAGCTAATAAACCAATCAAAACTGGTACATAATAATTAATACTGGTACAAAATCAGTTCTGTCTGACTAATGGGGTGCAAAGATAAACTGAAAAATGTGATGCCCCTAGAGGAACTCACCCTCCCAGCTTTATGAGGGGGAGGGGGAGATTTTAAGAGGGGCAATCCGCTGGGGATCATTTGCACATGCGCAAACATCTTTAGGCCACTTATTGTTGTTCCTCTCGTTTCAGGTCAAAGTATAAAGTTCAACAATGGCATCCAAAATGAAGGAGGTTGTTTTCTACTACGATGTGATTTGCCCCTATGCATATCTTGCATCAAGGCTTATCGAAGGTGTTGCTGATGCTGCTGGTGCTAAAATAAAATGGAGACCAGTTCTACTTGGTGAGAGAGAGAACGAGGAAATGCACCATTGCAAGTGCATCCCCTTATAAAACTTTTTCTGTCTGCCATGCCCCCAAAGTGGGCCTAAAACTATCCCCGTTTTTTACTCGATGTTCCTCGTTGACAAGTGTGCGTGATCCAGTATCTTATGAGTTACTTCTACATGAAAATATCTAAATATCCAAAGACTTTGGACCAAAGTTACTTAACTTTAGATGACATGTATGTATTACTTAGCATAGAACGCGAAAGGCAATGTTGTGTTTCTAAAATAACATGCATGCATGTCACAAGGATGAATTCATATCTACCAAGGGGCGCCTAATAACATAAACAAGCTATCCCCTTTTGACAGGCTATAATCAATCGTAGACTGGACCGATTTTGGTGATTTATGACTCAGAATTTAGCAAAGATCTCCCAGGAATTAGATTGTAGGATTTTTTTGCAAATTGTTTGGTCATCCACCCAGTCAGTGTAGGATGTATTGTGTGTGTTGTGTCCTTTCAAAAATTGATACTAGATACTTTTACAAGCTTTTTGGTGACCAGATATAATTTTTGGAATCAATACCAGCTGCTTTTGAGCAAATACCTTATTTGATTTTGTTGCATCAAACAGACTTTCGATTTGATTGATGTCAATAGTTTTCAAAACACAGTTTTTGGTATTGATGCTCCAAAATTAAATGTGCAGCACGAAGAAGTAGCTAAACATCATCAATTTAGAAATTTTGATGCAAAAAGATTTGATCATATTCCTGCAGGTGGTATCTACAAAGCAACAAAACCAAAAGAACACAACAATAAAAGCAATAAATTGTATGAGGCTATGAACCCTGCAAAAAGGGTGATACTTGGAAAAGGTATATTAATTATTACTTGTTACTTTGGCCACATCCTGCCCTTTTACCCATGCAGTCCATGAATGGCTTGCTACAGTGGAAAATAGAAAATATAGTATAAGTATGAATCGTCCTATTGAACATAACTTTTGCCTCAACAAATACAAGATTCAAGAAAAGAAGAGACAAAGCAACAAGCTGACACATAATTTAAAAATTTTGTGGTCTGAAAAATATACGCATATGCCTTGGCATATACATAATTCTGTCCTCTGGACTATATACGTAGGACTATGTGTACAAAGACACTCAAAGCTTTTCTAGAAATTTTTCAGGGTGCATTTAAATCACCAAAAGGGGAGGATTATTAAAATGATAGAAAAAANGATGCTCCAAAATTAAATGTGCAGCACGAAGAAGTAGCTAAACATCATCAATTTAGAAATTTTGATGCAAAAAGATTTGATCATATTCCTGCAGGTGGTATCTACAAAGCAACAAAACCAAAAGAACACAACAATAAAAGCAATAAATTGTATGAGGCTATGAACCCTGCAAAAAGGGTGATACTTGGAAAAGGTATATTAATTATTACTTGTTACTTTGGCCACATCCTGCCCTTTTACCCATGCAGTCCATGAATGGCTTGCTACAGGCTTAAAGCCAATGGAAAATATAGTATAAGTATGAATCGTCCTATTGAACATAACTTTTGCCTCAACAAATACAAGATTCAAGAAAAGAAGAGACAAAACAACAAGCTGACACATAATTTAAAAATTTTGTGGTCTGAAAAATATACGCATATGCCTTGGCATATACATAATTCTGTCCTCTGGACTGTATACATAGGACTATATGTACAAAGACCACTCAAAGCTTTTCTAGAATTTTTCAGGGTGCATTTAAATCACCAAAAATGGAGGATTATTAAAATGATAGAAAAAATGAAGTAGAAAAATGAAGTAGAAAAATGAAGTAGAAAAAATGAAGCTGGAAGGTGAAGTTGCGTGTTTTAGCACCAAGTACTCAGATCGCAGAAGTAGAAAAGATTACCTACTTGTGACCGCTTGTCATGACACAAGTGGCAAAGCTGGAAGAACCTTGTCTGCTCAACAGTTCTGGCTGCAAACTCAGACAATTTCACCACTGTGCCCCAATACCATTTGGAAAAGTGACAATATGACTAAAATCAGTATCGCTGCCACCATTGCTTTTTGTCATTCCATTCAAGAGCCTTGATACAGTATTTTCCTTGCAGACCTAATTCGGCAGTACAGAAGGTATAATGTTCCAGCATTGCCAATAAACAGAATGCCAGATGTAAAAACATTGGGACCGATGAGATTACTTGCTGCTTGCGGAGAAGAAACGAGTGAAACAAGGAAAGAACTCACTCATTTCTTGTATCATGCACTCTGGGCAGAGCAGAAAGGTAATTTACTGGGCAGGACTGTAGTTAATAAACATGTGGGTTAAAATAAGCCTGCGTGCTAGCTTTCTCTTGTAAAATTGAAAGAATCAGAAAATAGAAAGGCTGCGCATCACCAAGAGATTTCTTGTATGGTTGACTCAGCAAAATGAAAATCTTTAAACGTAATTTGTTCCTTCAAACATTTCATTTTTGAACAAAAAGAGAACAAATACATTACGGAGGCTGATTGTGTGGATTGTGTCAAATTTTCTCTGACATCTCCAACAACTCCAAGATTTTCTCCGACGTCTCCGTATTTTTGGCCTGGCCATTTTCTAGCATTAGTTTTACAAACGCCGGAATTGTCCTTTTAAACCTATCACAAGATCAACTACACCTGGAAAAAGAATTTTGTCTTTGATCTGTTCACACAAAAAATAAACTTGAAGATAATAAAATTTTAGTGGTTTGTCACACTTTTTTTTGGGACACCCGGTTTCTTCCTCTTTCAGATGTTTCTGATGTCAGCCTTCTGCAGTCAGCAGTTGCAAAGTTGAAATGGGATGTTGATGTCAGCGCTATAGTTACTGGTGATGACCCTCTAGGTAAAGAAGTGTTATTTAACAACACAAAAGAAGCTGTTGAAAGGGGTGCATTTGGTGTTCCAAGGTAAATGAAATTGCAAGTCAGTTGGAAGAATTTCTTTGTGATCTTCTGGTCAAACCTACTTCCAAACCAACCAGGATTTGATCTCCAAATCAAATTAATCTTGCGTCTGATCCAACCCACTTGCACTATATCCTATTTAAGAACTTTATTCCAAGTGCCATTTTTCAAGTGACTGATAAAATGATTCACTGTAAAGAATTTAGAAATAGACTCAAACTCATGAATGCAACATTATACACAGTAATCTTTGGAAAGAAAACTGCTAACTCCTGTAAAACAAACAAAGAATTAATCTGAAATCCTGGAGGGGGGGGGGGTAACTTGGTGCTGCAATATAAAGAGCAACGTTCAACAGAACTGCATCCTTTGTTTTTGCAAAATTTACCCTTGCTGGTGGAAAGAATTTTTCATCATTTCAAGAGGATAGCGCGTGCTAAACTGTGTTCAAGTCATTACTGTAAGGTAGAAATGTTAAGGAATTTGGTCGCGATTTTAGGAGGTTTTTCGAGGGGCATTTCACTCATTCCCAAAAGCGAACAAATTTTTTCAGAACGAAAGGATTTTTATGGATTTTTGATGGATCTTTCTTAAAAACAAAAGGATTTTTGCTGAAGGTGTATGAGATTTTTTTTGAGTAAAATGCCCCACGCTTTTAAGGTTTCCCGGAGGGACTTTCTGGAGAAAATCCCCCGAAAGTACCTTCTAAAATCTGAACGAAATGACCGATTTCAGCCAGCAAAAGTTCTATAAATAAAGTTAGGCAGCAGTAGCAGTAGCCTTTCAACTGGCCTGCATTTTTCTGATTCATCCTGTATATATGAGGTGTTTGCAGTTGGCCAAAAGTTTGATATAAAATTGTCTGCATTTTATCTGTTTCCAGCTTTTGGGTAAATGACAGACTGTATTTTGGTGCTGACCGACTTCACTTCCTGGCAAGAGAGTTGGGGACGAATGATGCTGCTCCACATCGGCTGTTGGCAGCTCCTACAAATCCTACTAAGAAGCGTACACTGAAGATCTTCCATGATTTTGCCAGCCCATGGTGCTATGTTGGATATCGGCAGGTAGGTAGCGAATGTCACTTCCGTTTGTCGATATATTTTTGCTCTTTTTTGTTATCAGTACACTAAACTTGTATGCACAGTTCCGGTTACTACCTGAGAGGCAATTTTTCCCTTCACCTTTTCTTCTCTTTCTTCCTTACAAGAGGACTTGGGCAAGTCCACCTTTTTGAGCTCAGGGACTGTTCATTATTTATAAAGGGGTTGGTACCGAAGAGAAATGCGTTGGGTAAGAGAAATTTTCTAACATAAAAAGGTTGGGTAAATATTTTTTCACGTAATTTCAAGGCTGTGAAAACAAAATTTTCCCATCAATTAATGCCAAATGTTTAAAGTCCAAAATTATCAATATCATCATCAACATCATCAACATCATCAACACTATCCATTTCACTTTCAGTGTCTACTTTGTTCATCTTTGTCGTCAATATTTACAGTATGGAATTGATAATTTACATCGTTTGACATTGAAACCATGTTTATAGGTAGGGGTTGGGCAAACTTTTTTCAACCTTAAAATTGTTGGGTAGATGTTTTTGCTGTCACTTTTAGAGTTGGGTAAGAAGATTTTTTGGACAAGAAAACATTTCTCTTCAGTACCAACCCCTCTGTAAATAATGAACGGTCGCTTACTGCAAATTGTTTGAGCAACGTCAACGGTTATGTTGCAGATTGGTTGAAAATATAACTGTTGTACATTTGATGGTGTTGTGGCGAAGTGGTGTAATCCTTTAACATTGGAGCCAGAACAGTTTGGGGGACAGGATTCGATCCCAGTGCGAGCCCCCTACGAGCCCTACCACTTGGCAGGCAGGAGTGCTTGTTCAGGAGTGTCTTTGGAGAATGACTTAGGATTATGCGTCCCAATTCGGCCAGGTCGAAAACTCGGGTGGCTCGGGCGACTCGGGCAAATATTTTTCACTGCAAAAACAGTGTTGGATTGTTGGATGGTATTATTTCGACCCTCCTTGAGCACAGAAGACACAAACATCATTTACTGTTCAAAATAACACACTTTTAAGAATTTACCCGAGTCGCCCGAGTTTCCGTTCTGGCTCTATAAGAAAAACATAAGTCGGGTGACTCTGGTGGAAAGTATTTCATTCAAAAATTAACGCCTAGACGTTTTTCATAGACCCTCTTCTGCCAATTTCGCCTGAAAAGAATCATCGTATGTCGAAATAAGAGCCTCTTGAAAGAAACCCGAGTTTTCGTTCTACCCCATAAGAATTTCGTCTTTCGCATTTCGTCCACTTATGTATTTATTGCGGAAGTGGACTTGCTTCCTACTCTTTCTGCCTAGAACATGAAAACTTGGGTAACTTGGTTGAAATGAAAGATTTGCAGCTTCTGTTGGTATAAATTGGCAATTCGTTTTTCGTAAAAAAGGGTAAAGCGAAAACTCGGTTTTCTTGCAAGATGCTCTTATTTCAACATACGATGATTCTTTTCAGGCGAAATTGGCAGGAGAGGGTCTATGAAAAACGTCTAGGCGTTAATTTTTGAATGAAATACTTTCCAACTGAGTCGCCCGACTTTTCGTTTTTCTTATAGAGCCAGAACGGAAACTCGGGCGACTCGGGTAAATTCTTAAAAGTGTGTTATTTTGAACAGTAAAGGATGTTTGTGTCTTCTGTGCCCAAGGAGGGTCGAAATAATACCATCCAACACTGTTTTTGCAGTGAAAAATATTTGCCCGAGTCGCCCGAGCCGCCCGAGTTTTCGACCTGGCCTCCCAATTCCAGCAACCAATTTACTTTGTTTGCACAACACAACCTCTTTGATTTTGAAACAGTTTCGTTTCAAAGAACCACTGCTAATTTTAGATTTCGAACACTGTATCTCTTCTCTTTGTCGTTCTGAAGTACCTAAGATTCTGGTAGGATTATTTCAAGGTTACCATGTTCAGACTGACATTTAGTCCATTGGTTTTCTAGATACATGACCTTGTTGCAAGTGTACACCCAGCAGAGATCGAAGTTGAATGGGTGCCAGTTTTACTTGGTGCGGTCTTTCAAGCTATTGGGTCCCCACAGGTGAGTTATAGAAGTTACGTCGAGAAATTGATACATTTGCTAAATACATCGATGGTGATACAGCCAACAAGGACAGATTTTGTAAGACAATGGCATGAATGAGTTGCTTTTGATTGACACCGCAATTCAAAGTGATTAGCGATCGCAGACAAAGGAAATTCTCTCAACCGGTAATTAAAAACAAACAAAGCCGCAAAAGTTTCTCTGAAAGCCACGTAGCTAGCTCGCTCGTTGTACATTCCATAAATTGTTTTTAAGAGCAAACATGAGCATAGATCGAAAGAAGAAGGATATATCTACACATCTGCCGCGGGCTTTCAATTTGTTTGGTTCAAAAGCCAATTGGGAGGCGATTAAATTCTCTTAGTTCTTGGGTGTAATTAAAACACTTACTGCAAAGCTTCTAAACTAAAGAAATAAAATACCCGAGGTAGATGTGTAGATATACATTGATGGTGATACAGCCACCTTGTCGTGAACCCAACGTCTTGCAGACTTACGTGATAGCGAGAAAAGATGACGATTGTAATCCTTCGGTCAGAAATAGTTCAGTGTTTATAGCGAAGAAGTGCAAGCAGTGTCAGAGCCAGGGGTGCAGGGGTAAACACCCTTTGAAAAATGTATGCGTCTGTATTCGTCCAAAATTTACATGAAACTACAAGGTAAGGTAAGGTCAGTATTCAGTTTCCATCTCTTTTTTGTGTCAGCTAGTGCCACGATGCGATTGATTGCAATAGAAAATGACCTCATCTTTCCGAAATCGTCTGAAAAGTGCATTTTCCAAGCATCTGAAGGACGTGGCCTTGAAAAATTTGCTGGCCGCGAAACATCTGGCGCCGCCACTGAGTGCAAGAAAATAAAATGTGACAGGAAAACCGATGTAAAGTTTCCTTTTCCTCAGGAATGGACCAATTCTTGCAGTTCTGGACTTCCTTGACGCAATCCTGCTTGACTCTTCAGTTGCTGTACAAGAATTAAACCCGGTGTTATGCGTTTGCTTGGCCTAAGCAAACGCTACATCCATATCACTTCTGAACCCTTTCCAATAGACCATTGACTTTGGATGCTAACGAAAATCTCATATCATTTCAGCTACCAATGTTTCAAGAAGGGGAAAACAAGCGAAATTACGCGTCACAGGACTTCAGAGATTGGTGTAAATATTTGAAAATCAACGACTTCACATTCCCAAGTGGATTTCCTCACAAAAGTATAACAGCGTTGAGGATGACCATTGCTAATANGTTGCTGTACAAGAATTAAACCCGGTGTTATGCGTTTGCTTGGCCTAAGCAAACGCTACATCCATATCACTTCTGAACCCTTTCCAATAGACCATTGACTTTGGATGCTAACGAAAATCTCATATCATTTCAGCTACCAATGTTTCAAGAAGGGGAAAACAAGCGAAATTACGCGTCACAGGACTTCAGAGATTGGTGTAAATATTTGAAAATCAACGACTTCACATTCCCAAGTGGATTTCCTCACAAAAGTATAACAGCGTTGAGGATGACCATTGCTAATAGTGATCACAAGTTGACATCTGCAATTTGTAAGTATGCAGATTTGTACGGTATATTTGTGTGTAAAAAGTCGCTGCAATTTCAACAGCTGTAACCTCAGTAGCATTTGTCTAATTTAATTCTGGAAATACTTTGTTGAACAGCCATGATGTTAACTAGGATTTGACTGTTCTTCCCATCGAAATCGGACAATCTGTGTCATTGAAAATCGGCCAAACCCATCAAAGCGCTCCCTACATCAAACCCAGTCTCCTCCACCCCAGAGAAAAGCCTCTGCCGAGAAGAGTGCATCAAATCCTACCCCATTTCCAGTCAGTGGAATTTTCTGACCGGACGGGAACTGTATTGTTAACAAAAACGAAAGAAAATACCGCTTTGACTTGGAATAGGAAGTTACGGCTGAGCGACCTTTTATTGTGTAAAATCCCGCCCGCTCGGAAAATGCGGCTGACTAGAAATCAGCCTTGACAACATTGCTAAACAAATGAGTTGTTCATGTCATGAGACGTGGCGGGAAGCGTACTGTCATCCTTAAACTTTGTATCTAAAGCTTTGCTGGGAGGAAAGGTGGTGGTCTCCAAGCAAACACCTTCTCCATGTGACTATTTAGTAGTTGCTTCATTAAAGAAACCAACCAACGCAATTTCTATTGTAGATGATGCAGCGTGGACCAAAGACACAGATATTGGAAACATTGAGGTAGGATATTGATGATATACGCAACATACAGTAAAGTCCCGCCTTTAAGAAACCCACTTTTTTATCTCAGCCTATTGTTCTCCCTTAATTACTCTATTGTTTTCCTGTTGTTCTTGCAAAAATCCAGGGTCTGAGTTTCTTATAAAGTAGTTTTTTAAAGGTGGGACTTTACTGTATTCTCAGATAGATCCATCATATATTACAGACAAAATCAAAATCGAAAAGTAACATCGGACAAAGTCGGTGAACGCAGGGACTTAAGGACTCGTATAATAAGCCTACTTTAATCATGGTCCGTAAAAGGGATGCAAAGGCGTTCAATTCTTAGGTAGTGCATTTATACTGATTAACTGGCCGTAGTTATCGCTATTGATGGGCTGCCGGACGCTCTTATCAGTATGAGCGGTCTCGGTTTGGTGTAAGTCTCGTTTGGACTCATCGTAATCAGTCTATCTGTTGTGTATTCAAATTCTGAAGAAATTAGAACAACCTAACATTGACTCCAAAGGTTCTAACACTGATTTCATTTAACCCTTCTTCCAGATTCTTGCAGAAGTGATAAAGAAAGCGGGATTCAATCCAGATGAGCTAATTGCTGCTGCGCAGTCGCAAGATATCAAGGATAAACTGAGAGAAAATACTCAAAGGTATTTGCTGTTCACATTTCGCTATGTTGGAAATTTGTGAATAGAAATTTGCTATCCTGCTAGCTAAGTGTGCCCCCTTTCTACGAACAAAGTAAGGCCAAAAACAGTTCTCTTTTTTAGAGAGGCAAAAACATGGAATAACCTTGACACAAAATCTTTGCTTGTTTTGAATTATTGGTTGAGAGAATTTTATTTGTCTGCGATCGCTATTCACTTTGAATTGCGGTGTCAATCAAAATCAACTCATGCTATTGTCGTACAAAATTTGTCCTTGTTCCTGTTGGCTGGTTTCGAGATGTCGTTGAAAAGTGTTTCAATTTTTCTTTGGAGCCTATGAAATTTTACTCACTCAATACGTTGGTTGGAGAAATATGATTCATTAAAAAAAACATTTTCGCTTTCCCCATGGGAACTTCCAGCCTGTAGATTTAGTAGACTACTCACTTTGTAAGTTTAAGAGGCAAGAATTTTGCAGCCTCTAGAGTTTCAAAAGTGCTTCGAAGTTGGCTTTCAAAAAAAAATTTCATGGGATATCTTCCTGAACAAAACAATCCTGTTCACATAAACAAGGGCAGATTTTGTAATACAATAGCATTAGTTGCTTTTTATTGACCCTTCAATTTAAGCGATTAGCGATTGCAAACAAAGGAAATTCTCTCAACCAGTAATTCAAAACAAAAAAAAAAAAAAAAAAAAAAAAAAAATCCAGCCTGTAGATTTAGTAGACTACTCACTTTGTAAGTTTAAGAGGCAAGAATTTTGCAGCCTCTAGAGTTTCAAAAGTGCTTCGAAGTTGGCTTTCAAAAAAAAATTTCATGGGATATCTTCCTGAACAAAACAATCCTGTTCACATAAACAAGGGCAGATTTTGTAATACAATAGCATTAGTTGCTTTTTATTGACCCTTCAATTTAAGCGATTAGCGATTGCAAACAAAGGAAATTCTCTCAACCAGTAATTCAAAACAAACCTAGCCGCAAAAGTGGCCACGAAACCAGCAGGGCAAACTCTCACCTTGTGCACGCGAAAGGTGATTTTTAACAGAAGTTATGTGCTTATAACGAAGGAGGAAGGGTAAAATCTAAAGATCTGCCAAGCGGACTTTGTTTATTTCATTCAAGAGCTGTGTGGCAATCTTTTAATTTAAGCCGTAAATGCGCCAGAATTGCAATTCCTTCCGCTCGGCTTCTGAAATAAATAAACAAAATCCGCCAGACAAAACTTTAGATTTACGCCTCTTCTTTCGTTATAAGCACATAAATTCTCTTGAAAACCACCTTTTACGTGCACAAGGGGAGAGTTTGCCCTACTAGTTTGGGGCAACTTTAGCGGTTTCGTTCGTTTTGAATTATTGGTTGAGAGAATTTCCTTTGTCTGCAATCGCTAATCCTTTGAACTGAGGTGTTAATTAAAGCAACTGATGCTACAGTAAAAACCCGCATATAAGAGCAATACATTTTGAAATCACCCTGTTTAGGTTCTTATGCATATGATACTATTCTTGAAAACAGGATGCAAGGTTCTTAAACAGGTTCTTATCAAAAGAATTAATTACAGATCTTCGGGAATTTAGGCCAAATGTAAGAAAACAAGGTTTTCACGTACTCACTATCATGACACAATTTTATAAAGAACAACTTTATCTGCATAGCCTTATCTGTATCAAATCCATTCATACAAGGAATTTTTTACATATCTTTTGAAACTACTTAAATATTTGGCTAAATTTCTTGAAACATTTTATCACATATTATTAAAAACCAGTAGTTTACATTTAACTTTTTGTAAGATAGGAACCTTCCTTGAATTTCAGGATGAATAGGTTCTTCTGTAATGGGGTGAAATTAGAAAATTTTAGGCCTTAGGTTCTTATAAGTGGGTGGTTCTTATATGCGGGTTTTTACTGTATTGTGATACAAAATCTGCATCCTCTTTTTAATAAATCCTCACTGCCTAATCTTTTCAGAGCAATTTCACTTGGAATTTGTGGCGTGCCATCATTTCAAGTTGATGATCAACCTGTGATATGGGGCCAGGATCGACTCAATATTATTGCTGATGAGTTATGTGGTTGGCAAGATGATACAGAAAACATTGTCAGTAGATTGTAATGATAGAAATTGCTCCAATAATTCATAGGCTGACAGACTGATACATATCTGCGTAACGGTCAAATCACATTGCGTAAAGACTACCACAAAGACAAATTTAGGCCCATTTGGCCTGGTTTATCATTCCTTGCAATGCCATTTTCACCAGCAGAGAAATTCACATTTTATAATTCTCTGGCTCAGGCTCAGAGCTCAATTCTATTCAACCGTAATAGTTTTACAATAAGCAAGACTGGACAGGACGTACCAGGTGTCCCAAAAAAGTGCTCCCGTTTGAAAAATCATCAACATGTGATTACACGGCCGATCTTCAATTTTATTTTTTGTGAAGTAGATCAAAGACCAAATTATTTTCCAAGACATAGCTGATCTTGTAAGTGATTTAAAAATGAGTAAATTTAGCTCTTTTTAAGGCTGCCTGGTTTTGAATCATACTGCAAAAAGCACTGATGATTGCTAAATCAATATCTTTGTGCGTGTAAAACTTCTAGTATGGTCATAAATGATAGAAATGAATGAGCACTATCATTGGAGACTTCAAAGAAGATAAAAAATCTGAAAATTTTGACTCTTAGCCAATATTGAGAATTTTGCTTAAAAACTATAGCTCCAAATAAGGTTTTTCAACGTGTAAATTTCCTACCTTGCTGTATCAAAAGCAAACATTTTATCATCTGTGAATATTTTTGGGTCTTTGACAAAGCAATTCCAAAAAGAAAATTTCAACAAAGGTTTGATGAACAATTTTTGATGATTTTTAAACAGGAGTACTTTTTATTGGGACACCCGGCACTTTGATAGACAACGATGGAAATCTTGCCGAAAAGGACAAACTTTGTTGATGAGGTCATACCATAAAATGTCTGTTGAGATTAGAAATTAGAAACTGCACATGCTTGCAATATCTTCACAAAAAAAACGTACCACATTCGATTTTTACTGTTCTGTCAGTAAACATAGCATTAGCAACATGAGCGTGTCAAATGTCAATTTAGTGTAAATATGAATAATTGTAATCCAATAGCATCTAGTCGTGAATTAGATTTGTAATTCATCTTCGAAAAAACTTCTCAATGTGACAACTTATTTTTGTTATTACTGCCTACCAGGTGTCCCCAAAAAATTGTTCAACGTTTGATTTGGGTTTTCTTCAAAACATATCATCTGTATAAAATGTAAAGACTTTCCTTCAAAAAAGACACCCTCTCCCTCCCCCATCGTTGTTCCACTGATCTACATTGCAAATGTTCTTCGGTATCATTCTTTAAAAAATGAGGTATTGGAGCAAGGTACAGTTACGTTAAAGGGGCTTTACAACATCTTTGTAAACAATTGGAAAGTACGGGACAACCCTCGCACGTGATTATAGCCTTCGATTTTTAATGGCAGCCAGTTTCATCGCAGCTTCTACGTAAGTTTAATTGCAGTGTTTTCTTGTCTATGTCTATGAAACGTGATTAAACTTTTGATATCCATTAAAACTTTAAAATACTCGGCGTTAGAAAACAGAAGAAATCCTCCGCCAAAGATTCGATCAGCAAGATTGTCGTAGATTCTTCGGATTACTATTCTCTGTGCAAAATCACGATTAGCTATGTTGTGTTTAGCCTAAACACATTCGATGATTTAACACCAAGCGCCACGCAGAGAGCAGGAGCGGATCCAGACTACTGAAGCAGTAATCAGATTGTCAGATCCTTGTATTTAGTTATTTAGGTCCATGCCTATTTTCAAAAGGCCACACCCTAGTATTTCTAATAACCTCACCTTGGCAGTAGTCAGAATATTTCCTGCATCCGCCTCTGCAGAGAGGACGGGTTGTACAGCCCTTTCAAAGGTGGGCCGTCAAATATTTAAATACCTCAAAGCTCATGTTTCAAGCCTGTTCTACTTTCATGTTATCTTCTTCTTGTGGGGTATATCTGCTCAAACCTTCAGTTCGAGTTTTCCATTCCAGATTTAGAATGGTGCGTATCAGCTGTTATTGCATATCTGGTCCATAATTACGGTTGTCAAGGCCATCATCTGTAAATATTCGTCAGCACCATCGCAGAGGCATTTGTCACATTCCTGAAAGGAAATTTTTATCAACTTAAAATTTGAACCGGGTATTCCAAAATAGAATTTCCAGGTAGGAATTTTACATGTGCTTGGGTATTGTCATCACAATAGCTCTTTGCCGCTATCATCGTCTTGATATCCAGGGAGCCGTGACCTTTCAAACGGGGATTCTTCTTTATTGACTCATCTGGTATACAGGGTGCGCCAAAATAAACTGTGCACGTTTGCCAGGCCACAATAAATCGTACACTCGACCGATTTTGAAGATTCGTGACTCAATCTTTAGCAAAGAGCCTGAATTAGATTCTCGGATTTTCTGCAAATTTTTCTGTTTTCAGTTTTTAGAGCTAGACGCGAGTTTGTTAAATGTTCGTTCTCGAAAACACTGAAAACGATCAAAATATGTCGATCAAATTTTCTAAAGAATTGGCATGAATGTAGAAAGAGAAAGCTTCTTTGTGATGCTTTGGGATTTAGAAATCGACCAATTGTATCGATTAATTGTATCGAGCGGGGAGCACGTAATCAAAAACCCGCGGTAGTGCAATTTTGTGATTTGTCCCAAGTTTTTTGGCCAATATCATATTGTAGCAGTTCCTATGAAACTGCAAGGTATGGCTTATTAGCTAAAAATACGACATTTTGCAAAATACTATTGCCGAAACTACGCTTTTTCCAGCTATTTTATCAATTTTCAAATCCCCAAATCACCCTTAAAACTTTTTCCCTTCGTTCATTCATGTTGAGTAATTCATGTTGAAAATTTAATCGACGTTTTTTGATCGTTTTCAGTGTTTTCGAAAACGAAATTCTAAGAGACTAGCTTCTAGCGCTAAAAATTAAAAAATTTGCAAAAATCCTAGAATCTAACTCAGGCTTTCTGCTAAAGGTTAAGTCATAAATCTTCAAAATTGGTCCAGTGTATGATTTATCGTGGCCTGCAAAAAGTGCATAGTTTTGCAAAGGGAGCTTTTAAGTGCCCCGGTGCATTCTACCCCAGTGATTTCCTCGGTGAAAATTTTCTAGCAAAATAGTTCCCTGGAAAAAACGCGAATTTCCCCGGTATAAAATGCCTCACAAGTGAAACCTCGGCTGCAAATTTGCGAACCGCGGGGAGAATTTTGAGAAAATATTTAATCGTAGAAACAGTTCCCCACTAATAATTATGCTGTCCTTGTTGCATAATTGGAACTCCCCGGTGAAATTTTGACCATATATTTCGGTCACTAGGACCCCGGTGGATATCTGACCTATCACCGGGGCACTTAGACGGGGGTGTCTTTTACGTTCACAAGAACTGAAATAATACTCACAGCTATCTTTTCAAAAATGACAGACTTCTGGTTATCATTGATACTCTCCATTTGAATGATTTCATCGTGAATCTGAAATTTAAAATCCAATTCAATATGCAACACGTTTTGCCAGCTATAGGGACGGTGCAAAGTTTATTTCATAACATGGCCAGTGCAGAACGTAAAGGGGCAACTACTTTTTTGAGCTTATACAGGACTGGGTCAACACTTTTTATAAAGCATATATGATTGGGGCAATAACTTTTTATAAGCTCAAGATGAAGTTGGAAATATAAGATTGTTCATTTTGAGGAAAAATCACAAACCATGCAAGATGAAAATGAGAAATGTTTGGAAGGATGTGAATAACATGACGCAAATTTTCTTGTCAGTTATTTGCAAGAATGATTCATCAGTCATATCTCTTCATCTTTGAAGTCAATGTTTTCTTTGGCAAAGACTCGCAAGGACAGAGACTGATTTCGCTATGGTATTTGGCTAATGAATCGGTGGTACTATACAGCATCTGTTGATCATAAATACGGAGCAGATACATTTTTAATGAAAGGTTGACGGGGCAATTGGTTTCTTTTGCAATAATTTCATACGGGGCGAGCAGATCCTTTTGCAAGGATTCATCTCCACTGGCCATGTAATTTAATAAATTTTGCATAAATGTCCCTTACAGGTTTTTGAAATTCCGTCAGATGTTTACCAGTTGAATCTGACTAACTCAATATGAAATTTGGTTCTCTAAGATCTCATCAAATTGTTGGGTAGACGAGATATGCTTCATCCGAGGAAACCCATGCTCCCCCCCCCCCCGTGCAGTAGGCTAAAGCTCATACGCAGTAGCGCTTAGGTCCATATAGTTAGTTAGCTATTATTTGGATGATATCAGATTTGAAAGTGGCCTTGATGCCCAAAATGACAAAACACGACAAAGGTATGTCATAGCGTTCTAAGCAGTATTCAGTACCTGGTTGAGAAACTGAGCTCCTGAAAAGCCATTGGAAATGATTTCCTGAAATGAAATATAACCAACGTGAGTTTAGAGTAAAAAGTTATTATAATACACTTCTCCTGGTCTGATTGGGGAAAGGGCAGTGGGGGTAGCATGAATATAATTTCAAATTACTGGGCTTCTAAATAATTGCAAGTATCATATGGTGAGGATGGCTCAGTGGTAGCTCGCTTGACTACCAATCTGAAAGTTAGTGGTTCGAGTCCCCGCCCTGCCGGCCCTGCTGCAAAGTGTGAGGAGAGTCACCAACCCTCTGTAGTTCCAGGCTAAAGAAATCAGGGGCTGTGGTCACATCGAGAGGAAGGACCAGGATACTGCTTCGATAAGCTTAGCTTCTTAGCGTCCTAAAACTACCTTCGGATGCTAGGTAGAAATGTATACAGTATCGATTATTTTGGATGCTTATATCTATGATATTTCAATAAAAACATAATGACATTTCTAAAAGGGACGAAGAGCTAAGAAATACCAATAAACTTCCGTTCCGGGCGTTACTTAGGACTAACATTGTTGTAATACGTACGGTAGAAATGGGATTTTTCAAAATTAATTGTAGATTTCTTTCAGTGTGATTTTCAAACAGATTATACATTTTCCGACTCTATCAGAATGCGTTTAATCCAATAAGCGTGCGTTGCATACCTTGATAGAACCTTCAACCTTTTCGTACGATCCAGAATGACAAATTTGAATCAATGAGGTGATTACCCTTCCTGGAATTGCCTGACAAAAAGAAAATTAATTGCAAATTTAAAAAGGAAAAGGTGGAAAATCTCCAATTAAAAAGTTTAAGAAAGCTATTGGATGCGCTTAAATTGTTTAAAAATTTATCAGGATTCTCTTTCTTCAGTAATATATTTTGAGTGGGTAGGAAGTATTTCTAGCTACTTAAAGCTAATTTAAGCCCACTATGCATGCCGCATCCAGGCATGGGACCCCTAGTTTAACGTCCCTTCCGAAGGATGATAATGATAATAATTCTAAAAATTAACGATGTTGAGAAATTTCCTTCCGGAGAGAACAGCATTTGTGACAAGGTTTGTCATACTCGAGACCTTTCACACAAAGACTAGGTAAAGATACTTGAAAATTCAAGGAGAAAAATTGAAATTTTCTACTTTACATACCCCAGCAATTTCCAAGATGTCCTCCGATGCTATTTCGGTGTCCCCTTTGAGTCTTGATGCACTTTGGAGGTATGTGATTGCCTGTAGATCAATCAAAGCAAACGGTACGGCGCTTGAAAAAATAAACATTGGCAACTGTAATAAAAGGGACGGTAATTCTCGCATATTTAGGGCTTAAATGAAACGATTACAAAACAGCTCCTGAATCAAGTAAACAAAATCTGCCGGACAGAACTTAAGATTTGCCCTTCTTNTGTTTATGCACTCTAAAGACAAGTTTGTCTATTTGATGCAAAACAGATCAGAATTAAGTACTCAAATATATAAGTTTATCGAATCGAGCTTGCTCGCCAGCTATGATCATATAAATAAGACACATACCGATCCAGCTTGAAGCTTCAACTACTTTTGTTTGTAACTATGTTTATTGAAATTGTTTTGATCTGTTATGTTTAGTTATTTATATCTCGTCTAGCTGTTGAACTATATAACCGTAGTGTTATGGTAGGCTATTTGAGATTTAGATTGAAATTGAAATTGAATTGAAAATACCTTGATAGAACCTTCAACCTTTTCGTACGATCCAGAATGACAAATTTGAATCAATGAGGTGATTACCCTTCCTGGAATTGCCTGACAAAAAGAAAATTAATTGCAAATTTAAAAAGGAAAAGGTGGAAAATCTCCAATTAAAAAGTTTAAGAAAGCTATTGGATGCGCTTAAATTGTTTAAAAATTTATCAGGATTCTCTTTCTTCAGTAATATATTTTGAGTGGGTAGGAAGTATTTCTAGCTACTTAAAGCTAATTTAAGCCCACTATGCATGCCGCATCCAGGCATGGGACCCCTAGTTTAACGTCCCTTCCGAAGGATGATAATGATAATAATTCTAAAAATTAACGATGTTGAGAAATTTCCTTCCGGAGAGAACAGCATTTGTGACAAGGTTTGTCATACTCGAGACCTTTCACACAAAGACTAGGTAAAGATACTTGAAAATTCAAGGAGAAAAATTGAAATTTTCTACTTTACATACCCCAGCAATTTCCAAGATGTCCTCCGATGCTATTTCGGTGTCCCCTTTGAGTCTTGATGCACTTTGGAGGTATGTGATTGCCTGTAGATCAATCAAAGCAAACGGTACGGCGCTTGAAAAAATAAACATTGGCAACTGTAATAAAAGGGACGGTAATTCTCGCATATTTAGGGCTTAAATGAAACGATTACAAAACAGCTCCTGAATCAAGTAAACAAAATCTGCCGGACAGAACTTAAGATTTGCCCTTCTTATTTCGTTATAAGCACGTGACTTCTCTCAAAAACCACTTTTCGCTTGCACAAGGCGAGGGTTTGCCCTGGTACTCTCGGGAAACTTTAGCGGCTTTGTTTGTTTTGAATTACTGGTTGAGAGAATTTCCTTTGTCTGCAGTCGCTAATCGCTTTGAATTGAGGTGTCAATTGAACGCAACTGTTGCTATTGTATTAAAAAATCTGCCTTCATTTTAGCAACTGATTAATCGATGAAATCTTCAATTAAACAGGGTATAGAAACATTAGGAAAACTGAATCGTGGTTTAGACCGTCTTGTGAGGTTTTGTGAAGGTTTTCTATCTTGCAACTTTTTATCTTTATGTTTCCCAGACTGCAAATAGAGCACGTCAGAAAGGATTTTACTTCTCTGCCTTAAAAGCTTGGAAAGATATCCCTGCTGATATTGGAGAAATTTCAACACTCAGGCGCTTCAAAAAACAATTTAGAGCGCAGCCGATGAGCTGAAAATGTTGAAAATACATGGAAACACAGCCACGATGCCCTGGATAAACAGCCCATTTTACCTTAAATCCTGACTTTCATCTATTAGAAGAAGCTGTATTGGGCTATTATTAGAGTAGTGTACTATTTTACAACCTGAAAACATCTTCAGCATCATTTCGTTGGTATGATAAGACCTTTAAGCTTTTCTAGACATGAATCCAAATCGAACAATATTTTCATACGTTCTGAAGATTTTTGAATGTGTACTGAGAAGTGTAATATTTTACAACCTGAAGAATATAATCTTGTACAAATTATAATAATGAAGGAATTAATGAATGAATAAATGAATGAAAATTTGTGCAGAAACGTTTTCGTTTATGGATACGTTTTCGGAAATGCTTCAATTGAAAATGCGCCTTTATGAATCAAAAGAGAAAAAAAGAATCCAAAAGTATCTAACCTTTCGCATGTCACCTTCAGAGAGATTGATAAGATTATTAATGGCCTAAAAGGAAAATATTGACATTATTATCAAACTTATGATAAACAATTCTTTTGATTTGTTTTGTGAATAACCCATTGAATACATCTAAAATGATAAAAAAGTTGTTTTCAAAACTTCACTGTTGAAAAACCTAGTTGCGAGCTACACTTACTTTTTAAGAAAAATGGCCAGTCTACCCTAAGACCTAACATTTAAGGAATTTATATCATCCTTTAAGTCCCCAATGATATTCCCCATGATTACAGAAAGTGCACTTTTCATATCATCATAATTTTTGGAATTACAGTATGTTTTATGAAAAATGTAGCAGAGAAAATATCTAAAGCATTGATAAGCATTAAAAGCGCCATAAATTCTAAACCGATTGAGGAACGTCAACAAAGAAATACTTTGGTTTTGAAGGTCTAAAAGATGGTAGTATGCATAAGTCCGTGGCTTTTATGGTTAACAATGTAGCAATTTGATGACATCACAGCTTTGAAACATGCAGAGATTTTGTAAATGCTGTAATTCTGAAAATAATAAGGATATCATACTTTAAATTCTTTCTCTAGGATTATGGGAAATTACCTAAAGTTTCCTTTGAGCAATTCAGTTGAAAGAATGAGGTAAAAACATTTATCTAAAGACTCTGCACTAACCAGCAGTCTCTGTGCAGTGAAGCTATATACCACAATGCAGTTTGTTCAATCCCATATTGCAATTCTAGAACATCCACTTTTTTACAAAAATATTTCGAGTGTTGTACTTCTGGAACATCTGGGCCTTGTGAGCTAATCTTGTTGAATGTTTTCAATGCCGAGTTTCCTGTCAAGCTCTTTGCATGAGAACAAAACAAATCACTATACATCTGAAAAGAGCTATTAACATAGACAAAACCGCAGTGTCCAAATTTCGAAATTTCCCTTTCTCCAATCTTTCAAAGAGCCTTTACAACCTGCATACCTTGCACGTACCGGCAATTTTGGTCAGAAAAATAATATTGTTTATTTTGTTTACAAAGAATGCACGCAAAGGCTGCTGGTTAGCGCAGAGTCTTTAATTTTGCAATTTTACAAAGATTCAAGGCCCATGCTGTCCAAGAGGCAGCACAATTGTATACCAAAGCATACCTCATCACTTATGGTTACGCCTTCATTGTCGCATATCATCTGAAGTCTTGTCTTTATAATTGATACTGATAATGGCTTGAAACGGAATTTTGAACATCTTGATGTCAAAGGCTCAATAATTCTGAAAGAAAATTGTATAGTACACTGTAACGCCAGAAGTGGAGATTTGAAAAATGATGGGAAAGGAGCATCAAAGCCTTAAAGGGGCTGTGCAAGATTTTCGTAAACAATAATAAAGATCAGCTGTCCAATATCATCAAATTCAATGATAATTCCTCTCTAATTGGTGCGTGGCGCACAATTTCTTTAGCCTGCCTGTTGCATTTGCTGTGTTTAGGCTAAAACACGTCTGAAACTTGTCGCTCAGATGCAACTGTATCTTTATAATCGTTGCGTTGATGGCATGAAAAATCTGATCACACTGGCAAATTCTACGGGGTTCAAANGTAACGCCAGAAGTGGAGATTTGAAAAATGATGGGAAAGGAGCATCAAAGCCTTAAAGGGGCTGTGCAAGATTTTCGTAAACAATAATAAAGATCAGCTGTCCAATATCATCAAATTCAATGATAATTCCTCTCTAATTGGTGCGTGGCGCACAATTTCTTTAGCCTGCCTGTTGCATTTGCTGTGTTTAGGCTAAAACACGTCTGAAACTTGTCGCTCAGATGCAACTGTATCTTTATAATCGTTGCGTTGATGGCATGAAAAATCTGATCACACTGGCAAATTCTACGGGGTTCAAAGATGTACTGTAGAAAGCATCTTCATTTGCAATTTACCTGCTGCTACTTGCCTGCAGTAGGTGGAGAAAGTTTAGGATTTTTGGAAGTTTGGCTTGTACACCCCCATTAAAAAGAGACAAACAAAGTGATTGAAAGAAAAATACTCAAGAAACATGGGAAACGAGCAAAATACAAAATCAAAAGGGTCCATCAGGTGACTCACGGAGCATATTCTCACGAGAATGTCTTTACAGGCAAAAATATCAAATTAGATTCTTACCTGCTAACATAATTGCATATCAAACAAAATCGTGTGGTCTTTGATTGTTTTTCCATTGTTCTTCGGAGCGATGCCTGGAATGACAGAGCATAACAGAAGCTACTAAGCTTTTAAACGGTTCCAATAAATTGCTAAAACCAGCATGGGCGTTGGGTCTTTGGGGGGTATTGCGCAGTTTCGTGTGGTCTTTTTGGGGATCTGATGCTTATGCTCTAACTCTCTCATGTAAACCTTTCCTCCTTTATGTTTAGAGTGGCGTCGTCTGTTATGCCCTGTCGCCCATTACGGCCGATTAGCAAGTAAACTAGCTAGTTGGTTTTTTCATTATACTTTTTGAGGAAAAATTCAAATTGCGACAACATGGGCATAATGGGCGACGCCACGTAGTCATTTTCATAGATTTTGTAACATTTTTCTCTTCTGTTAAAGTGTAGGTTTTAGGGTTGTTATGTATTCCATCCTCCCTTTACCATTGTTTTGTAATGTTGTATTTGTTTGTTATATTGTAAATTTTATGAGAATATATAAAAAAAGCCTTTAAACGCCTTTGGTATTAAATCTCTGATTCATTTGATCTTACAATGCTTAAAAAAATCTTTAACACTTTCTTAAAAGCAAAATCGTTTATGATGGTTCATTTGTCAAAAAAACCATTTCCTGAAATGGATCAAATATTTTTACTGGCATAATGGGACAGGAAAGGTGCAAGAAGGGGCTTGAATATTCAAGCAGGGCACCTTTTGAAATAAAAAGTGGTGGGGACAAGTCCTTAAAAGATGCCCTGAATTCAAGTAAAGCCACAATAAAATAGCCAAAATAGGCAAATTTAGCCTACCTGTGCTGCTGACGTCATAGAGTCTGCCTCATCAAGAATGACAATTTTGAATGGAGGGCAAGGAGTACCACTAGAAAGAACAGAAAGACATTCAGTTCAAACAAATTTAACTACTTTCTTTCTCAAAACTAAAATTTCAAAACCAAAATGTGGAGAAAAATTGATGAGATACATACTCAGGCTTTGTGGCAGAAACTGACTGCTTT
>REGL01000145.1:290070-303696 GCA_004194395.1 Aurelia aurita complex sp. Pacific
TTATTATATGGCGTTCGAAAATACGGCTCCTCGGACCGGCAACGGAGCAATTCGATTGGTTCTTGATCGGTCCGTAAAAGCCGTATTTTTCGTTCGAAGCCGTATTGGACCGGGCGTTGCCTTAAAAATCAACAACAAGAAAGGAGCTTCTTGTTTAGGCTTAGGCCGCAAGAAGTGTCAGCCAAAGTTTAGCTTATTCATCGAAGATTTCTTTTCTGTAAACTTTGAAGACGAACTTGCAATTATACACGAAGAAAGTGCCAATGTAGTTAACGTTGCAACGAGCAACTACAGTGATGCACAGGATCAAAGACACAACAGAAAAGTACGATACTATAAACAACATTCTCAAAAGGTTCTGCCATATAATAAAGCCTTTATTAAACGATTACTCGATCCATGCTGGAAAATATTTGGACCTTAGTTCATTGTACGGACCTCACTGCGTTCGGTCCGTACGTCAAACTGCGGTCCAAATATTTTCCAGCATGGACCTCGTAATCGTTTAATAACCGCATAGTATTTTATCATCAATCATACCAACCCCGGACTTGTTCTTTAAGGGAATAAGGAGTTACAAAAATAGCTCACCTGGATACCTCTCTCATCAGATGCATTCAATTCAAGAACTCGATTTCTGTACATATCATGGCTACAAAAAAATGAATGAAAATTGATGTATTAGAACTTTAACCACTCATATTTTTTGGATTTTGTACTGTTATTCAATTTCATTCACATATGTTTCACTGGGTCAAATCTGAATTCAGTTTTGAAATGAATTGCACGATAATGCCACTTCCTTATTCTTTCGAAACTTAAGCAGATATCAGCTTTTTGCATATTTATGTTTCCAGACCGAAGGCATGCAGCGCGGGCCTTGCACATATCAACATGGTTCCCTGCCTAAGGGCCTGTTTACATGATCCTGCCTTGCCGTGACATCTCGCCTAGCAGGGATATCTCGCCAAGCCAGGATGTTTTTTCTTTTTGGGTTTACATGAGAAACAGAGGCGGGACGGGATAAAAATTATCCACGCTTATTAGGTTTCACCGATTACCATAACAAAAGACTGATCATTATCGCATGCACATTGATGTCAATTTCATCCCGGCAAGGGGGGCTATCCCGCCTGTTTCTGTTTACGTGGAGAAAATCATCCCGGCTAGATGGGATATCCCACCATGCCGAGATGGGATGAAAACATCCTGGCAAGATGGGACGGGATGAAACTCCCATGTAAATGCAAAATGAAAATTGTATGTGTTCCTATAGGCAGCCGGGGTATCCCGGCAAGGTGAGATATCCCGCCTAGGTGAGATATCCTGGCAAGGCGGGATCATGTAAACAGGCCCAAAGACTTCTTGTTTAGAAAAATTTACAGTTTTTCATATGGATCCAAAATTCTTATCATAATGTATGAATTCTTCTCATGTTAATGTGCACAACGCCTGTACTGTAACCTCGCTTCGTTCATGCCAAGGAACAGTTCTTGAGCTACCAGTAGCATTTGCAGGATGAAATTTTAGAGGTGAGGTACACATGTTAGCATGCTTACCCAAACAGCTGTTTTGCAACTGCCAAAATTGTTGATGTCTTTCCAGTACCAGGAGGGCCATAAAACAGGAAATGTGGGAACTCATTACCCTTGATCGTTTTCTGCAAAACAGACACAACTTCATCTTGATATGCTACCTCTCCGACAGACTTTGGACGGCTGTAAAAGATTTTCAAAAAGGGATTATAAAGTAGAAATTGAAGACGTAAAAATGTTGGTGCATGGTATGCACGATGAATGGTAAATTGTATAAAATTTGCAGGAAGGCGGACCCATTAGTATAGAAAATCTAAAAAATCAAAGTTCCAAAGACACCAGACTGGAAAGTTTATATCATCCCTTCTTCATTTTAAAATCATTGTATTTGTCACTAAAAAATTTGCATATTAGTTCCCTTTATTGTACTTCAAAAATGTTGTGTCTCAGGGGCAGCAGATCAGGCAAATTTTCAATCTGGTGGGCACCCAGGATTTCTGTGATTAAATTTACAAGACTGAGTCTCCTCCTCATTAGTCAGCAAAGCAACTGAAAAGAATGGCAGTTGTTGACAAGATCTCATCGTGTGTGTGTGCAAATGCTACGTACAAACTACAGTACTAAACCACACCACAAGGGCACTGCCATGGAGAGCAGGGCAGGAGACCATGACAACTTTGCAGTCATTAACATAAAGATGCGTAACTAAACTAAAATATAAGGCTACGAAAATACATATAAACAATTTTTACTGATAACTACTAAAGATTGTTTCACTTTGCATATCAGGCTGACTTTGGGCTAACAGGTCTTTTCTGCAAAGTGGGGGATCTAAAGATTCAATTTTGGAACACAGTTTTTAGGGTACTGTAACCAACCCTGGACTATAATGTTGTCACTGATCTGATATGCCATCCCCCAGGGGTGAAAAACATGCACAATTTTGCCTGTGATGCATATTCTAGTAGTGAGTGAAATAAATTGAAATGTGCAAGCTGTGAGTAGCCAGGGTGCATTCCATGTACTTAGGCCCGAAGATCTTCGGCGCAGACCTGACTTTTTGTCAGCGTAGTAGCATCATTTTTCAATAAAATCGGTTCTTGGCGTGATGGCATACCAAAATCTGCCTACCTTGGCGTTAATGTGAAGTTGTCCTTGATCTTTTCTTATATGTGAATTAGCAGTCTCTTTTGATATGATCAAATATATATGACCTGCATTCTCTCTCCCTGAAAATACCTGGCGTACGAAAGCTTAGGGCTCGGCGTACATTCGGCGTAGGTTTTTTTTTTTTTTTATTCAAATATTAAATTTTACAAGATACTTTACATTTTACTATACCTAATTCTAATTACTATACGACACTACAAGTACGATACCATGGGGAGCAAAAGACTATGACTACCCCATGGCCAATATCTAAAAACATGAAACGTTAAACCGTATACAATCANGATATGTGATTGGCTAGACTGTAACTGCAAGTGGCTTGAGCCACTTTTATATGCTTACATTCCCTTTAACTCTCTGATTTATTTGATCTTACAATGCTTAAAACAGTCTTGAACACTTTCTCAAAGCAAAATGGTTTATGATGGTTCTTCTGTCAAAAAAACCATTTCCTGAAATGGATCAAATATTTTTACTGGCATAATGGGACAGGAAAGGTGCAAGAAGGGGCTTGAATATTCAAGCAGGGCACCTTTTGAAATAAAAAGTGGTGGGGACCAGTCCTTAAAAGATGCCCTGAATTCAAGTAAAGCCACAATAAAATAGCCAAAATAGGCAAATTTAGCCTACCTGTGCTGCTGACGTCATAGAGTCTGCCTCATCAAGTATGACAATTTTGAATGGAGGGCAAGGAGTACCACTAGAAAGAACAGAAAGACTTGCAAAGTTCAAACTCAAAATTTCAAGTAAATTTGACTACTTTCTCTCTCAAAACTAAAATTTCAAAACCAACCAATGTGGAGAAAAATTGATGAGATACATACTCAGGCTTTGTGGCAGAAACTGATTGCTTTGAGAAAGATTTCACTTTTTCTCTGACCACCTGAAATATGAAAAAACAAAAAAAATTTTTCTGCTTGATTGTCAAGAGTGGGTGAAGGGGGTGACAGCCCATGGGCCCCTGACACACAAAAATCTATGAAAAAATCTGTGCCTAATTATAATTGCCAAAGTAACAATTGAATCCAGCACTGAAACATTTTCTGGGATCAAGTTTTTTAAGGGAACAAGGAGTTACAAAAATGACTTACCTGGATACCTCTCTCATCAGATGCATTTAATTCAAGCACTCGATTTCTGTACATATCATGGCTACAAAAGATTTAATGAAAGTTGATGTATCAAAACTTTAACCACTCATATTTTTTGGATTTGTACTGTTCTGTTATTCAACTTAATTCACATATGTTTCACTAGGTTAAATCTGAATTCAGTTCTGAAATGAACTGTATGGTACCAATTTACTGAAATTGGCGTTGTGCATATTTATGTTCTGAAGGCATGCAACACGGGCCTTGCGCATATCAACATGGTTTCCTTGCCTAAGACTTCTTGTTCAGAAAGATTTAAAGTCTTTCATATGGATCCAGATCCAGAATTCTTATCATAATGTATGAATTCTTCTCATGTTAATGTGCATAACGCCTGTACTGTAACCTCGTTTCATTCATGCCAAGGAACAGTTCTCATTTAGCTATTTCTCTGTGCTGATTTAGAGCTGCCAGCAGCATTAGCAGGATGAAATTTTAGAGGTGAGGTACACATGTTAGCATGCTTACCCAAACAGCTGTTTTGCAACTGCCAAAATTGTTGATGTCTTTCCAGTACCAGGAGGGCCATAAAACAGGAAATGTGGGAACTCATTACCCTTGATCGTTTTCTGCAAAACAGACACAACTTCATCTTGATATGCTACCTCTCTGACAGACTTTGGACGGCTGAAAAAGATGATCAAAAAGGGATTATAAAGTAGAAATTGAAGAGGTAAAAATGTTGGTGCATGGTATGCATGATGAATGGTAAATTGTATAAAATTTGCAGGAAGGCGGACTCATTAGTATAGAAAATTTGAAAAATTTTATCAAAGTTCTAAAGACACCAGACTGGAAAGTTTACAGTATCCCTTCTTCATAAAAAATCATTGTAGTCTATTTGTCACTAAAAAAGTTGCATATTAGTTTCTTTTATTGTACTACAAAAATCTTTATTCGTGATACAGATACAGTACATCGCTGTGAGTGAACACAAGTTTTCCAACCTAGTCATCATCAACATGAGACACAATAATACCGGGTGACCCAGAAAAAAATGACCCAACGCGATCTGTTATAGAAAAAAAGTAAGTGGCCGATTGAAATATTTCAAATGGTGTTCTGTCACTAAAAGACTGGCCGACATTATGAGTATTTTTCACAATTTTTTAGGCACGGTAAAGTTCCCAAATTAAGGATTTTGAGGAAAAGGGCAGGCTTGAAATCCTCAAAAAGCGTTAAAAACAGGGGATTGATTTAAAGCCATTTCAGGTTTCAAAACAATGAGGAGCGTGTTTCATTTTGCCTGAGAATATCTTTAAGTACCTAGGGACTATAAACTTGCTCTGAAGACTTCCGACTGGGTTGGTTATTCCCAGGTTGAAATNAACGAGTGCAACTCGTATGGTGTAAATTTAGGCAAGTAAAATGCCTCACTGCGTAGGTTTTACATGGAATGCACCCTTGGGTGAGTAGAGTTGAAAAAGCTGCGAGAGTTCATTTAGTAATTACAGACCTACTCTTATTTAATGAATGCAAGAACCAAAACCAACTGCTATCTGATGCAAGAACCTTTATTCTAGCTGCAAGCAGTGAGCTCATGATACAGATACATCGCTGTGAGTGAACACAAGTTTTCCAACCTGGTCATCATCAACAAGAGAGACACAATAGTATTATCTGTTACGTATTTTTAAGCTGCTGTGTTTTCCTCTTATTACTGGTTAAGAAACTACGAGGTTGGCAAATAAAGGATCATGGTATCAAAATCCATTCTTTTGCCCATTTGAAAATGTTAGTTTCCTCAAATTTTGAAATTTGGAACCCACGCGGAATCGAATTGGTTTTTGTGGCCTAAATCACACCTAGCAACCTCTCTACTTACTATTTTTCAACCCATGGTATCACTCTTGGGGCAGAAACTTTTCCACTTGGCCCTGCTTGACCATCTTTACTTGTTGCTTTTGATGAATCTGCTTTTCTTTTCCCAAAGAAATCCATTTTCGACGCCTTGGTTGCTTTACTTCTCTGTTTCGCCTCGCTTGTCTCTCTCTTTTCAAATGGCTTCTAAACTTAAAAACATTGCTTCCCTGTGTCTCATTAATCATTTTCGCGCCTTTTTGTACAGACTCGCTTCCACATTTTAAAGCGAAAACGAGATTAGTAAGGAAGCCATTTTGTTTTTTGCTATTGCTGCCATGTGAGTGTGAGAAGCGACCGAAAAAGAGAAGAGAAAGACCACGAGAGGTAAGTAGTAAATACCTAGTCCATAGTTGCTCTTGAAGCAGTCAAATTTGATCACAAAATAATCAAAAGCATAGTCTGCTATGGCCATGCCATGCATGATGGCCATATGTAGGCTAGTAGTATTTTTTTTTCTTTTATAAGAAACTTGGATAAGCCTAGTACTAACAGGATGCATTTAGGATGTATGTAGTTTCTACCACTGCCAAGTACTCGTTTCTTGACAGACAGCACAATTTTTAGCGAGAAAGAGAGTTTTATTTGATTCAAAACATAAATCTATCATGAATATTACTAGAATATAAAGGCTCAACGACAATTTTCCGATAATTTCCTTGTAGGGTCACACCTCCATCCAGTCTGCGGACACTATTATTAAATTGGTAATTTTCACCACTTAGAAATCGCGTACGAACCTATGACTAACAACAAAAATAGTTTGAAACATGTGCTATCAGAATATCGAAATGAAATTTTAATCAATTTCTCGACACAAAAATCATTGGCTCTTCTTTGTGTTGTTGTCTCTTTCCAGTTGGCGGCCATGACCTCCAGTCTGCGGACATGTAATAAATTCACTACAAATTTGCCTAAAAGCGCATTATTTCAGAATATTTCCAACAATCTAGCCATTCTGCCATTGCTAACTCATTGTCATACNTAACATCCCGTAAAAATTGGGCCTAAATTGCCGCTTTTCCACAGGGCCTCGAAGCGCACAAGAAACAAATTGAAAACACGTGTCCGCAGACTGGAGATGGGGCGTGTCAGTAACGGGTTGAATTTTAACCCCCCTGAATCCTGAATAAGAGACGGAATCATCAGAGCTCCCAAGGGAATTTGAAAACAAAGCATGGTCAAACAATCGGAGCGTGAAAAAGTCTCAATGGAACATTTTGCAATGATTTAACACACAAAGTTTGAATTCACTGGGTAGTTCACTGATGCTGGCAATGGAAAGGATTCTTGGCTGTCAATTTTCAATTTGCTCAGAAGATGATCTGCTTTGCCTGATGAAATTCTCGACGGAAATTTTCGAATGAGAAGAAAACGAGGTTTAAGTGACCAGAAAACTGCGTGGATTTACGGTCTTTTTATTGATGAAAACAAGAATTTTCACTTGTTGTCCGCATACTGGAGGTGTCCGCAGACTGGAGGTATGACCCTATTTGGCTTTAAAAATTTCTTAGCAATTCTCAAGCATAGTACTAGAGTTTCTTAATTTGTTCGCCATCCTAGTACTTTTCTCATAAACCAGTTTCTTATAAAAGAAAAAACGTGTAGTACATACATATAAAAGCAAAATGAAAACCAGGCAGAACTAACCAATAAAATAATGAAAAGTATATGAGAATATGAGATGTCATCATGCTGGCAATTTGTAATGGATCAGCTAACTGTCATAAACCAATCAACAGGAACAATTGATTGAAGAATGTGCTGAAACATGAAGGTGAAGACTGAAGTGAAGTTGTGGTTTTTAGCGCTAAGCCCTGGGATCACAGAAGTAGAGAAGACCTAATCAAGTCCGCAACAACCCCTTTGTCATGACAGTTAGTGATGAGGTTCTACCTAGTATTGAACCCTGGCCACCTGCCTGTTCTGGCTGGGAAGTCGGAGCCTCAGAGGATTACACCACTGCACCACAACACCTTCATGTGAAAGTCATGCCAATATCAACCTCCTGGTGAGGTGTTGCAAATAGGTCACTCACTAGCAGTTATATGTTTCTGCATGATTGTGACACCTGTGGGTTGCATTTGGGTTGAAATTATGGACATTCCATTAAATTGATCTGAGGAAAAGTAATATCGTTTAAGATTGAAATGTACAGGGTTGACAGAGAGTAACCTGGACTTGCTCCAAATCTTGCTCTTTATCAATAAATAAACAGGAGGAGAAAGGGGTTGATCAAGAGCGAGACTTGGAGCAAGTCCAGGAGCCTGGTTGGAATCTTTGCAAAATGCGCACCGAAGTCTATTGTATTTAAAACAATAACCTATTGTTTTTCTTTTGTTATCCCAGAAATTTCGCACCGAAGTTAGTTGGTACGACAAACTTTCCAACCTGATCCAGGAGCAACAGAATGACTGAATTGTTTCTGAAGCACTTTTTGAATGAATGATTTTGATGTAATTCATGCTGTGTCAAGTGTTAGCTAGAGACACCCATACACATTTTTGCTTGATATTCTGTTCATCATTTTCATGTGTCATTGCCAAAACTGTCCTTTCTTTCCTTAGGCAAAATGGAAACACAACCACAGAATTCTCGAAAAAGGTAATATGAAATTCCTATAGTTATGTGATAATTCAGGTAACAAATTTTTACAAAGACATGAGTTGAGATGACTTTCATAGACTTTGATGCGGAAAACAATTAAAAATGAGTCAGTCAGTGTAGTAGTAATTTTCTTATAAAATTCTTTTGATTGGTTTATTTTAGATCTGAGATGAGAAGGTGACAATGTTTTTGTCTGTGATTTTGAGAATTTGAAATAATTTGTGCTTATACTTTTCTGTATTGTTATAAAGTGATGCATTGATTCAAAATGACTTAATTTTGTAGGAAATGCGAAATGTGTGAAGATGTTGAATCAAAGTACAGATGCCCTGGATGTGGTTTACAAACCTGCAGGTAATTTCTGAATTTAATGCAGTCTTGAAAGGTTGTTAAAGGACAAGTCCGGGGTTGCTATGATTGACAATAAAATACAAGATAATACTGCTATGAATGATGTATGATACTTTTCTCCACTATTTTTCGCCTTCTCCTTGTGAACTTACGTATTCAAATAAGCAATTTGAGCGAGGTGACGTCATATCACACAAACGAAAATAAGGCGGTGGGATTTTTTTTTGCATCTTTATCGTTGCAAGCCTTTTTATCGTGTTCTTGTGCCATTTTCAATGCATGAGTACACGATGAAGAGGCTAGCAGTGATTAAGAGGCTAAAAACAATCACACAGCCTCGTTTTTGTTTACGCAATATGATGTCACTTTGCTCAAGTTGCTTATTACAATATGTACATAATTTCACAAGGAGAAGGCGAAAAATAGTGGCAAAAAGTATCATACATCATTCATAGCAGTGTTATCTTGTATTCTATCATCAATCATACCAAACACGGACTTGTCCTTTAAAGTTAGTTGATGGAGATAAAAAGCTAGCTCAAATGTTGCATATGCAAGTCTAAACTTAGCCTATTGTATTTGATAATTTCCACACATGCATGGACATTGTTTCAGCTAGACGAGCAACAGTTTGTGAGTTTGTGGAGGTGTTTTCTTTCTCATGTTTATACAGTAGATTAACTCTCCTTAGCTCCTTCAGCTAACTTGTGAAGTTTAGCTCGTGTTTGAACTTAGCTCGTGTTTATAGATTACCCCTACAGAGCTCCTTTAACTGACTTTAAAGATAGGAAAAATGGGAAAATATTTCTCAAGGAGCAAGGTAAGGTATTGAAGAACTTATCACCAACAGAAAAGTTTTCAGGTAAAAAACTTTAAGTTAAAAATAAATTCTTGCTTATGACATGTTAGACTAATTGTTTTACTCTTTTGAACGTAAGAATGACATCTGGACAAATGTTCATTACTTTTGATTATTGTTTTAAATTCTAGTTTGCCATGTGTCAAATTACACAAACAGAAGAAAAATTGTGATGGTAAACGATGCCCAACCGAATTTATAGACATAAAAGAATTTGATGACAACAAGCTTCTAAGTGGTATGTTGTGGAGATTTTCAACTCCTTTGTACATTACATATGCTGGTGCAAAACGAAATTTGAAAATTATTTCATCAGTGAATAATTGCTTTTGTCCAACAGGATCATGAATCTTCATTCATCTACATTTACATCTGGATCAAGGAGGGGGAACTCCTATAGGGGGTTTGGTTTATGTGCCTGCCTAGGTAATGACTTATTTTTGCAATATTATGCCATTGTTATGGGTCATGTTTTTTAAGTTTGCCCTGGTTATGGGCCTGCTCTAGTTTAGAGTTAGCCATAGTTTTGAGCAAGTTGTAGCTGATGTTACTGCTGTAAATGAGAAATCTCTTACTTACTCTTAGGAAAAGCTCTCAAGAATCTTGTCACAATTCATGTGAAACACTTGCCCTTGGTTATGAAATTAGTTTTCAAGATGATGCCCTCATCACAATATATTTGCAACATATTGCCCTTTTGGTTATGGGTCCCCCCTCTGGATTTTCAGAGGCACATATATACTAACCCCTATAGGAGTTCCGCCCCCTCCCTTCAATCTAGATTCTATCTAATGATGATTCTGAAGTCACATACAAAATCTTAATTCTAGTCTTCTGGTTCTTTCTATTTCCTATTTTTTGTCAACAAGAAGATGTTTGAATCAGTGATGAATAGATTTTTAGAAAGTATCAAAATGATTAATCCATCTTTCTTGCATCCTTTTTCTTAATTTACAACCTTTAGTCTAACTGCTCAAGTTGCCAAATTTACCAGGTAGTAGTCATTACCAAAATGCCCTTGTACTTTGTTTATTGTCTGATGAATATTATTTGCAGACTACAGATTCCTGGAAAATGTTTCTGTTTGTGCAAGCAATGCAACCAGGGATCACAAGAATAAAGAAAGGACCTTGAACAAGCATGTGAGTTTTCACCTGTAATTATTCCCTGTGAACAATACTGTTTGTTAACTGTGTTTTGTTAGCGTTATTAAAGATTAGAGTTGCTTGTTTTTTGTATCACTGCATCCTTTGGTTGACAAGCGAGTAAACATTAAATTGGATCAGAAGGAAATGTATCAAAATCATGATTAGGACAACCCCAGGAGATTTTGACAAATACAAAAAATTTAGTGAAATATGTTCGAATTTGATGAGACATTTCCAGTTGATTAAGACACAATAATAATTGATAAGATGATTCGAAAAAAGAAAGGCCATGATACCAGCGTCGATCGTCGGATCCAAAGATGCTTACGGTAGCAAATAAATGGATAAATTTGTAGGCAGAAAAACCACAACACGACGAAAAAACAATATAGCAAATGTGTGTGTGACTTTATATTTTACCATTTATTCATTCATTCATTCATTCATTCATTCATTCATTCATTCATTCATTCATTTATTCATNATGCTCTGATGTTGAAAATTGTAAACAACTCCTACATCGACAATCGTAAAATTGTTTGGCGCTTCTCCTTCTTCTTCTACAAACGGCCCAGGGTAGGCATTTCTCCGCGCCAAAGACTGTGTAACTGTAAGCAAAGAATTCACCGGAATAATGTGTTCCCTCGCTGATTTGTCTAGATTTGCTAAAAAAATTTATATATAAAATATAAAATATAAACCTCCCGCCTCGCGAGAGTTTCCAAAAGTTTGTGATGAGAATCTATTAATTTATTTTATATGGCCTAAGAAGGAATGTAACAAAATCATGATTAGGACAACCCCAGGAGATTTTGACAAATACAAAAA
Source organism: Aurelia aurita complex sp. Pacific (assembly GCA_004194395.1). Classification (NCBI taxonomy): domain Eukaryota; kingdom Metazoa; phylum Cnidaria; class Scyphozoa; order Semaeostomeae; family Ulmaridae; genus Aurelia; species Aurelia aurita complex sp. Pacific. The sequence continues at coordinate 301,580 of REGL01000145.1, forward strand.
ATTTAGTGAAATATGTTCGAATTTGATGAGACATTTCCAGTTGATTAAGACACAATAATAATTGATAAGATGATTCGAAAAAAGAAAGGCCATGATACCAGCGTCGATCGTCGGATCCAAAGATGCTTACGGTAGCAAATAAATGGATAAATTTGTAGGCAGAAAAACCACAACACGACGAAAAAACAATATAGCAAATGTGTGTGTGACTTTATATTTTACCATTTATTCATTCATTCATTCATTCATTCATTCATTCATTCATTCAATTTATTCATTAGTGGTCAAATGTAGCTTCACACCCATTTGATGTTGCTTCTTTGTTGCGTTGTTGTGTTTGTTCCTACAAACTTTGTTTCCAAACATTCATAACTCCATTTGGTTATTTAGGCCAGGCCACCAGGCCATAGTAAATAGTAAATCAAACTTGCAACTATTAAGAAATTCACAAATTTAGTTGACTAAGTCATATTGCAATTTGTTGCATTTGATTGACACCTCAGTTCAAAGCAATAAGAGACTGCAGACAAAGGAAATTCTCTCAGCCAGTAATTCAAGACAAACAAAGCCGCAAAAGTTTCCATGAATGAAGCCGATGACTTCAGACGATTCCTCAGTTATTAATGCACGTCTTAGTTGCTCTTTCATTGCAATAGCTGAAAAACATTTCTTTCTTTTAGCGTCTTATCATGGTCAGTCGTGCAAGATCAAAAGGGATCAATCTTTGCTTGATGTCTACAGGGATGACTAAGCGAAGAGAAAACTCGTCACTGTTTAGTTACAGGTAAGTCACGTTGCATGGTCTCGTTCACTCTCTATGTACCATGCCCATCATGGGCGTAGGTTGTCATGACCTTCCACTTTCTGCAATCTCTTGCAGCATATAACATCGTATTTGTTTTCATCGCATACAGTAAAAACCCGCATATAAGAACCACCCATTTAAAAGAACCTAAGGTCTAAAATGTTCTATTTTTATCATCGAATGAATTTCCAGATAAAATTATGCTGTTACAACCAGGTTACAACTAATTTGTTCCTTCTCGTGTTTTATCCATTCGTCCTTTTTTCAGCTTTCTTTTCTTATCCTCTATGAGATATGTTTTTCCTGTGGAGGTGCAAAGCTGTGAAATAGGCCTCTCAGCCGAGTCAAACTAGGCATCCTCTCTGTATAGTTAAAAAAAAACTATTTAGAAACAGAGGGGATTTCTTCTTTTAATTATAAATTTTGAAATTATTGTACATAAGCTTTGAATATTGTAAACAGGGTTTATTGTTTGATTTGATTAATACCTTTTAATTTATGCTTTTTTATAGTTTGTATTTAATACCTTATTCGCACTGGCAAGTTAAAGCAGCTTAAAGCAAACCAGGTTATGGTATGTTGCGTTCTAATTGGTCAATCCAACAAGTCGAATGCATTTGATTGGTTAAGATTTAACATGGTTTAGATAAAGCTGGCTTAACTATGTCGGTGTGGAAAGGGTATAAGATTTTATAGTTTTCATCGGAGGGCCCCTTGAAAACCAGCTTATGCTGATGGGATTCAACTCCTTAAAGGAATTGAATATTAAAGACATATATGAAATATCCCTTCGTAATCTTTCTTGCAGAGACAAATGTCTATATTGGAGAGTGAAGTTAATTTTCGTCAATGAAGCTGCTGAATATGTTTTGCGAACGTAAATACCTACAATTTTCCACCTATTCGTACGAAGAATGAATTGATGAATTGCACTTTAATAAATTGTTTTTTCGTGAACGGTATTTGCTTGAAAATGGATAAGATAACTGACACGAGGGTAAGGCGAGAAATTGGACTGGGGGAGCTCAGGGAGAACCGGCGAATTTATATCAAACCCGAAGGTCAAACGTTGTGTCAACATAAGCCATGCATTCAGGCCTATATGATGAAAGTGTTTGCTCAATAGTCCATTACCAAATCTTTATTTGTTGGGGATACATGGTACTCCCCGTATTGTTTTTCAGCTTTGTTTTTTGGTCAACTTGACAGCCAATCAGCACGGGGACTATGAACGCATGCGCTGTGGACATAATTCAATCATTCAAATATCTGCAGCCGCTGACCGATAAATTCGTACATCGTTTTGGCTAAT
>REGL01000145.1:320349-335614 GCA_004194395.1 Aurelia aurita complex sp. Pacific
GCTCAGTTTCTCATCGACTCAGTTTCTTTTCGCATCGACTGAAGTATAAAAAAATTTGGAGCATTCTGGCACGTAGCATTTCAAAGTAATTCTTCTAATGCAAACTTAACCAATAATAGTGCAATGAAATAGTGGGTCCTATCATTTAGTACAAACTTCTGAAAAGTTTAAAAATTTTGAAAGCCTAAAACTTACGTATCTCCATCAGAATCCTGTTTGTATAAATCTAGTTCTGGTTTTGTCTTGTTATCATTGGCCAAATTCTCAGCAAATTCATTATCATCATCATGAATGTTAGAAGGATCTGGGACTGGAGTTCTTGGCCGCACAATGTCCAAAAGATCCTGTCCATCATCAGAATCATCATCCATGCTATAATCTTTCTCATTTGGCTGCTCTCGGATATCAAATGAATCCATCGCTATCTCGTTATCTTGAACAATATAATCATTCTCTGAGCTATGTTCCTCTTTTTCAGAGTCATTTACAGTTTGGGTATCAGAAGCTTGAACCTGCTCTGCAGTTTGGATATCAAATGTAACTGTTGTTAAGCTTTTGGATGAAGTTGTTTCTTTAGGTGTTGTAGATTCATAACTGTTTAATCGTAATAAGTTTATCAAGTTTGGTGAATTAATTTGCGTGTTCTGAACATTAATCAATGAATTTAAATCTGGACCCACAGGCTGGGTAGCTATTTGACTGGTTAAATTTGAAGATCCTTGTGCTTGACTTTGCTGTAGCAGCTGCACCACTGAATTCAAATCTGGCACTGCAGACTGAGCAGTCATTTTTTCAATCAGTTCTGATGACCCTTGGACCAGATTTTGTTGTATTAGTTGCGTCATAAGTCCATGAATAGCTTTTTTCTGGTTCTCAAGATATTGTTTCAGAAGTTCACCAACCAGCCCGGCTGAGGCAGTATTGTTTTCATTCAGTATATTTAAGGATGCCTCCAGATTTTCAGTTGTTTGATTTTGAAAACTGACCCCATTTGATTGTAACTGTGTCAAAATGTCATTTTGTGACAATTTTGTGCCTGTGTTACTTTCTTGTATGACAGATTCTTCTATTACTTCTTCAGTTGTCCCTTCCATAGAAAATTGTGAGGGCTCAGTGTTAGATTTTTCCATCGTCAGGAGCACACCTTCCTTAGCATTGTTTAGTGTAACACTTGTAGTTCCAGATCCTTTTTTGCTTGTTTCTTTAATTTTTTCGACTTTTTGTTTCCTTGGTTTTGCTTCCTTTTTGCTTTTCTTCTTATTCGTTTCTTTTGACTTCTCAAGAACAAGCTCATGCCTGAATTTGTCTTCAGCTTTTGTACGAACCCTTTCCTTCATTATGGATCTTCAGCAATCTGTCACTGTGTTTCTAAAATGTTTCAAACAAATTAATGTAAGGCAAGGATTGGTTAGGCGGGTGGAGGCTCAGAAATTTGTTGCATGCTAAAAGAATAGATAGGAAGGCTTTGTGCATTGAAAATTTGTTAGCAAGTTCAAAATCATTCATTTTTTTTTAAGAGATCTTTGGTAAACTGATATCACTACTAGATTTAAAAGTTTGCTAAATGTGCGAAAAATATATTAAATACACCCCCCTCCCACCAGTAACGACCCAGTCGGACATTAAAAATACAGCGGGGAAAATTATGATATTAAGCATTTTCAATGGGGATTAGAAATATCATGGCAGGGAAAATAAATTTTTGGCTATTATCTATGATGAAAATTGTATAATTGTTAACGGAGAAACAAAAGTTTCAATGGGGAACCAACAGAAACACAGCGGCGAAAGTGTTTAAACTCAAATTTAGCGGGGAAACAAATTTTCTTGGTGGGTCATCCTCCTGCCTTGGCGGGGCAATGTTTCAGTGGGGTTGCTACTGGGGGGGGGGGTGTTTGCATTAACAGTAACTTTATGTGGCTTACAATGCTAGCCGTGCAGCTGCCAATAAACAAAAGATCTCTTGTTTAATCTGTTTTTTGAACCACAAGAACTTTGAAATTTCTGTCCAAGTCATGCTTAAGCCATACTTCAATTTGTATACACAAAATACATTTGTGTCTTGCTTTCCAGTTTGGGTACTACAAGAGGCAAGTGGTCTATTGCAATAGACCTTATAGCTATTCTGAAAGGAATCAGAATCGAACAACATTTTGCTACATTTTGTAGAATTTTTGAATGTGTACAATAGTGATAGAAGCTCTAAAGCCACTCGATCGAATGTCGCATATCAAAATGTATAAAAATAAGGCTCAAGCTAGGTTCTTTTGTAGAATAGCTAAAGGTCTATTGCAGAAAGATATCAACCATGCTTGATTAAATGAATATTGGATCAAGCTTTTTGGATTGTGTTTATCAACAATAAAGAGATTTATTTGATCTAAGGCAAAAGGATTCCCCCTTCTTTCGGCTCATTCTTACATATAAAAAAGTTAAGTGAAACATAATCTGCATGTGTGTTTGACATCACTACAAATCTAGAGACAAAGTCAAAAACGGGGAAATCCCTAAAATTTTGATGATGTAAAAATTATAAATATAGTACCAGGTATTTTCCTCAATAACTTCCCCCACCCTAGCAACTAATAAATCTAAACTTGAATATTTTCATCCTTTTTCAATTTCAATGATCGATTCGTGAAAATTGCAAAAATTACATCCTGTCCAACGTTTCTACTAATGATTTGATTAAACAATGGAAAGAAATAGGGAATTGAACAGCACACAACACCATAAAAAGAAAGAACCTACAATTTTGGTTTAGTATAATGAATAAAATGGACTGGTTCTTATAAAATTGGGGTTTAATTTGGCGATTTCAGTCTGTGTAGGTTCTTAATTCAATGGGTTCTCGTATCTGGTGTTTACTGTACTCTACTGGCAAGCTGGCAAGCCTAGATTGGGCTGGGTTTATTTCTGTCATCAAAGTTAGGCCTAGACTAGTCTAGGCCCGCTCATAAATAATGGACAAGATGAACAAAATTTGCTCAATCAGACCGAATAGATATCCACAATAAAAATCCTTATGAAGTTAAGATATAGAAGAGGTACTTACCTGATACTTTTCCAAGTTCTTCCAAGTCGTTTTTAGTTTCTACTTAACAGGAAATTGCGATCAAAAATTCTGACGTTTCTTTTATTTCAAGCCTTTTCCCAGCAACAAACAGCCAAGGGACTTTCCCGCAAAATATTGAAATGCAGCCTCAATCTCGTTCAAAGCCTCGTGTCAAAAAATTGGCGCGGGACGCAGGTTCCAATTGAGGCAATGGAATTGAAATGAGGCTAAAGAGCTATGGCGCATACAAGTAGCAGTCAATATTTACGACAGGTGAGAAATTATTTGTTGTTTTTTAGTGAAATGAACAAATTATAAGTAACATGATGAAAATAATGTAGTACCAAGGTGTTGAGAAGCCATCAGAGCTATTTGAATCGATATAATTTTTAAACCCTCACTTCTGTGATAGATAGTTTACAGGTCATGATGATGATGCCAATTTTTAACAGATCAACAATAATATAAAAGCATTTCTTTGAATGGTTTCATTTCTATTTTCTACAGGTAGAGGAAGCAATAAATGAGAAAGATGGTGATGTCTGGGCTGTAAGTATCAGACCCACCTTGTTGGAGGGAACTTTGTTGCGCTGGCATCCAACATAGGCACTTTGGTGCACGATTTCAGAAATAACAATAGAAAACAATAAATTACAGTTTTGAATACAACAGACATTTTTACCCATCATGTTGCTAAGATTCCAAACCAGGTATCAGATGATAGTGCATTCCAGTTTTTCTCTCTGCCGCGCCAAGTTGGAAAACATGCCTGATTTGGCCTACACGTAGTAGCGAATGAAATTAATTTGAAGGTGTGAGGTGGGAGTAGACCTTAAAAAGCCGCAAGAGACGCAAAATTAACAATAGATCTTTTGTTCTTGCATGCGAGAACCGGATATTGTGGCTGCAAGCAGCGAGTTTTGCAGAGTTCCATAGTTGCAAGTAAAAGCAAGTTTTCCAACCTGGCCACCAGGAATGTGGGCAAAGTAGGATTCCCCACCAGTGGCAATTAATTTGGCGCTGTACACCAACTGCTCACCAGACCACAACAAATATAATTTCTCCGCCAAAAACCTTGGTGTGAAAAAATCAGAAGATAGCTCTCTGCCGGATTTCTCTGGCAGGAGGGCCTGAGAATGCACCTTCAATATCAGATGCATACGTGCAACAGGTTTGAAAGAGAAGCATTTTTGCAACAGGTTGAAAAACATGCATAATTTGGCCTTTATGTAATCGTTGGTAAAATTAATTGGCAGGTGCAATCTGCAAGAAAGGCTCAGAAAAAACTGTCAGAGTCAGTAAGAATAATAGTCCTTTTGTTCTTTCTTGCAAGAATCTCTTGTTTCTGTGGTGAATTTTGATGCAGAATCTAGCTGCAAGAGAATAAGTTTTCCAACCTGGTATGTGCATAAAAACTTTGGAAACCTGTGTCATGAAAGCTCTCTTTCACAAGTTGTCTTTCTAGTAGCATTTTTTGAAGATTTTCTTCCAAACACAAATCAATTCTTCAAAGATGAATTTGCAAATATTTTTTAGAGCAGATATTCAAAGTCAGTAATTAGAAGTGGTGATGACTGACTCATATGAATGAAGTTTGTATGGAATTTGTACTCTTACTTTTTAGGATTTGATGTCATATAAACATCCTCATGTTGCGAATCCAAGACTCCAGGTATATCTTGTTTCACTAAATTTCATTTACTGTAGATAAAGACCTGTTTCATATTTAAAGAATCTCAGTGAGGCATTATTTTTTGTTACTTACTTAACATACACGTTTTTTTATAAGAAACTTGGATCAGTACTTACTGTAGTACTAAAAGTTTCTTAATTTCGCATGAAAATTTCGGTGTTTTAGTAGTAAAAGTTTCTTAATTAGTTTCTTATTGTTTTGGGCCTAAAATTGTGGTATTGTTCGAAGTTGAGCCTTCTTCTCGAGAAAGGGCTTCCATTTTGCATTGACATTGTCATAAAAAAGAAGCCATGCACATCAAGGCAAAAATTCACCAATTTTGCAGTTAAAAGTCAAGAAAAGACGAATGTACCTTTGTTAGAGAGACATAGAATAAGAGAGACGTACAGAAATAAAAGTTTTAGAGTTTCTTAACTGTTCTTGAGTGTAGTACTAGAGTTTCTTAAATTTTTGGTCATCGAAGTACTAGTTTCTTATAAACCAGTTTCTTATAAAAAAACATGTAGGACAATTTTTTGTATTACATAGACATAAGAACAGGGGCACTGGGGGCATGTGCTCCCCTAAGATTTTGCAATAAATAAAGATATTTTCAGGAAATGCCCCTTTAGTTTAATGAAGAAAGTGCCCTTGAAGTGTCATGCCCCCAAGTTTGAGATGCTTCCTACAGACCTATTCTGTTATTGTTTCCATTTTAGGAAATCTTTTTAAAAATCATGAAAGGTGAAAATCAAATAAACAGTTTGTAATCACTTGCAGCTAATAAAACATCACATTCACAAGCAGTTTAGTAAGAATTAACTTTTAGTACACAATATCACATGTTTTTAAATTCACAAAATCTCCCAAGCAGGTGAGCTCCATAGGAATTTGCACAACAAATGAAAATGTCACTAATAATTTGAAATGTAGCTCATTTTCATTTTAGTTGGAGGATGCACTCTCTGTGTGCCAAAGATGGTTTGAAGCACCGTATGATGAGATGATTGCAGCCCATTTAAGGTAACTGGTTAGTTTGTTAACCCGAACCCCATGCTTTATTTAGTTTGGGGTACATACTGTACGGTACATCAATGAAGAGTAAAATGAAGGCTATAGTACTGTACCAATTTTTGAAAATCTAAGGACTTCTATTTTCCAATAGAAAGAGGAGCCATTGATCTTGTTGTTGTCATCTTTTTGTCTTCATTTATGAATTTGACAGGCAAATGTTAAAAAGCCACTGTCACCCAGGGCCCTTTGCAGGCACGCTGAAATTTCAGACCATCTGATAATTTGGCGTAAACATAAACGAGACAGTGCAATAGTTGAACTAATAAGTAGAATGGTTCAAGTAAATTAGAAATTTTCTATCATTTAAATTACTGTTTAAATTAATTTAAATTATTCTGTCAATTTTCAATTATGATTCTTAAGCATGAATGTCGTCATATCTTCCGATTAAGCTGGTTCTCCTCAGGAGAAACCAACAGAAACTTTGGTGTAGCTTTTAGTATCCATATTGTTATTTGTTAAGATCAGTTAGGGTAGCCATACCATGCCTATCATGCTCCCAATGGTATCATCTCTGTAAATATGTTTTTGTTAAATGGTACATTTTCAGATTGTGTATAAAAAAGATTACTGTTTCCCATTTGCCAAATTTGATTTTCAGAGACAGCCTGAAATTTCAATATGCCTGCAAAGGATGCTGGGTGACAATGGCTCTTTAAGTTTACAATATTTGAATTTAATCTACATTAACAAATAAAGTCATCAAGTGTCAAGAAAAGTTATTTTGAGTAGGACTTGAATATTGCGATGTGAATAATATTTGATATATTGAAAAACAAGGATATTGCGCTAGGGACTTTAGACTTCCACTTTTGAAAATTCTAAATTCTTGGTCCCTTGTTACCATACTCTTTACACCACTTTGATGTTGTTACATTGTGAAGATATTGCATGCGTTATCATCATAAGTTTTTTTCTTTTTCAGAGGGGTATGGGCAGTCAGTGGAAGTGATTATATTGATGCTTATGCAGCACAGGCTATTGTTGTCCAGTATCCTTTTCATTTTTAGTTTTCATTTAATTGAAAGTCTTTCTTTCCGTTGTAAGAATGATTTAAAATGTTAGCTACTTCTGTTGAATTTTGCAGACCTGTTGGCTTGCAAACACATTTTACTAGGCTACGAAAAATATCACGCCATTTTCTAATGAAGCATGAAACTTGAATCAACAAAAACAGGAAGACGTTACAAAAACAGCCTTGTGCTAATAACAACAGCAACAACGGCTTTTATCGTCCAATCACGATTTGATAAAATAGGTCCTTTGTTTCCTTATCCAATCAAATCTAATCATATGATTTCTATTGTCTCTGGATTCGGGGGTAATAAACACATATATTATTATCTTAATATAATCATCATATTTCCAACAACTTCAAAATGCTCCAGCACCTTTTTCTGTAATGCCAACAAGCAGTGTTTTGTATTACTCAAAACATTTGAAAGAGATATATGTCTTTTTGTTGGGTTTTCCTTAATTTCAATATCAGACACTTTTTAAAAATCTTTCAAGCAATGAAAGAAGAAAATTGGTAAGTGATCTGTTCAAATTTTTGCATCATTTTAATTAACTATCTCTGCTATTTGTAAAATTTAGGTTGCTTAGTAAAATAGTAATCTTTGCAAGAAAGATCTTCTATCTACGCTTCTTACTGAAGAGACTCATTCACTTCAATTTTATTCATGGAAATACACCCTAACAAAGCTCTCATTAAAGTTGTGTATTCCATACGACCCAGGAGAAGCATAGCTTATCAAGCCTTGGCCGTTAACTAAAATGAGAATATAAAACTAAAAATTTGAATGAAAATAGTACTTAGTACAATGTAGCTGTTTCAAAGTTAACAGAGAGGCTAAGTATATATAGGATAAACATTTGTGGGTTATAACAGAAACGGTATGTCGGTAATCGTAATCAAAGTTAAGTTTATAGTAGTTGTTTATTATTCTTTGTTTAATTTGTTTTCAAAATGCTTTTAGTTGCATTACGTTTTTAAGATTGTATGGGAGGTCATTCCATAAACGGGCTCCTTCATTGCCTTCATCAGGAATTCAATTCAGTCTAAAATACATAATGCTGCTCAATTTCAGACCTAAAAACGGACGACAAGTCAATGTGGGTTTACTCCAAACCATTGTCGAAATATTCTTAAAGCCCAAGAGATTGTAACAAATTTTTGCAACTCAAAAAATTACTTGAATTTCCAACAACCCAAACAGATAACAAGACTGACTTTCAAAAAAGGAATTTACACGAGCAATCCTGTTTAAATGTTGTTTAAATGTTATGAGTGCCTCCCTGGGACCACAAATGGAAAATTGTAGCTTAGTAGTCTCTTTCTCTTTACTTTGATGACTTAGGGTTTTGCCACATTGGTAGATAGATTGTTCGTATAAAAAGTCACTTTTTCAGGATATTGCCAGTACTTCACACAGTCGCTGTTGACCTCAGGCAATTTTCTTTAAACGTAAGTATGCAGTTTCAATAAACTTCAGATATCCTGCCTTATAAGTACCTTGTACAAATTTATATGCAGTGACTATATACTGTACATTATTGATTGAATCTGGAAGACAGAAAGGGCTAGATGTCAATGACCGTATCTGTAAAACCTGCTTTCTTTGTCTCATTGAAGATGATTGGCTTTCTAAACAATAGTGATATAAATCCTATCATCTGATTGGATAATGCAAGATTCGAACGTAATTCGCAATTACTGGAGAACTTCAACATGACTTAAATAAGGCCCAAAACTGCAGCAGGAACCGGNGACCTCAGGCAATTTTCTTTAAACGTAAGTATGCAGTTTGCAGTTTCAATAAACTTTAGATATTCTGCCTTATAAGTCCCTTGTGCAAATTTATATTCAGTGACTATATACTGTACATTATTGATTGAATCTGGAAGACAGAAAGGGCTAGATGTCAATGACCGTATCTGTAAAAACTGCTCCCTTTGTCTCATTGAAGATGATTGGCTTTCTAAACAATAGTGATATAAATCCTATCATCTGATTGGATAATGCAAGATTCGAACGTAATTCGCAATTACTGGAGAACTTCAACATGACTTGAATATGGCCCAAAACTGCAGCAGGAACCGGCAATCAATGAATTCGTTTCGTTAAAAGATTCCTTGCTGGTTCAATAGGTATACTTTAATAGTCTTAGTACTGATGCATTTTCCATCCAAAATCGTTACGAGATTAACACATGGAAAAATGTTAAAATTGTGTCCGCTAAAGTGCAAACTAGCCAAGGAAACCATAGTTTATGAAGGTCTACGATATAATGGCAAGCAGAAATTTGTAAATTTTCTGGTTTAGGATTTAGAAATTTAATGACGTCATAGCCTCAAATTTAATAAATGCCGCCATTTTGAAACTAATCAAGATATCAATAAATTGTCACGGCAGATTTACAGCAAAAAAACCTAAGTTCCTTCCAAGCCATTTAATTCAAAGAAAACTGTAATACAATTTTACACCGACCTTTTTAAAGATTTTAGCCCTATGTTGCATTCGCTTAGGTATGGTTTTCCAAGCAGCGGCTTTTGTATTACTGTTTAGATATGACTGAATTTTTATTTAAATGCTTTTCTATTTTTCTATTCAGGCAGATCGTCAGCTTTCTAAAAGTCATCGTGGCAAATTTGGTGATAATTTGGAAAAGGCTGCTGAGGCGTTGATGAATCTATTTCGAGCATGCGTCAGTGACACGTAAGAAAGTTTCAAATCTAAAGATTTGAAGCCGTTGAATTCATTCCATATTCTTTATGATATTATCGAATTCAGTTTCGTGGAATGTGGGTTAATATAAGCTATAATATCCCCCGTGGCTTTGCTTCAAAAATATCCTGTAGTGGTTCAAAAATTCGTTCAAAGTATTCTACATGGAAATGCAGAAAAACCTCTTCTAAAAGCAAGAAGACCAAAACTTATGGTTTGAAATAGAGTCCAAACTCATTATTAAAGGGGCTCAGTCGTCAAACAGTAAACAAATCCGTAAACTCGCACGTGTCGGGAATTATCCATCAATTGTCCTCTGTAGTTTGTTTGGTGGCTTCACCCAAGCCACAAAAAAATGACCGTTAAAAATCCACTTATATCCGAGCAATCGTAGAAGATATGAATGTTTGATTTGTTCCTTAGTGAAGTACAAGGATTAATGCCGAAACAGCAACTTTCATTTTGAAAAAAATACGAAAATCCTGTTTGATATCACCTTTCAAAAACTGCAAAAATCATCGTTTTGTTTACATTTTGACGACGGAGCCCCTTTAATGCGTAAAAAAATATGAGAGCAATGCGATGGAAAAAGCATCAAATGGCTTTCATCTCAATTTGAGATTTGCGGTGAAATTTGGCTCATCGATTTTTTTCCATTTGAAGTGACAACCAAGCTTAATGTCGTGCAAAATATCTGACTTTAATAAAGAATATTTTTTGTTTTATCAGGAGAGCTCCGATGGAAAAATCGAAGAAATGGGGAATGCTTGGTATCGTTAACCAACTCTTTAAAATTTACTTCAAGGTAACTTTTATCTTGTCGCCATATTATATTTCTTTATCGAATGAGTCAAAATGAACACATGGTGTTTGAAAAAGTGCTGCTCCTTGAATATCAAAGCAATGATATTGAAAGATATCGTCTTGTCTCCTAGCTAATATGCTCCATCTTCTTGTGTATTTCAGGTATTTAGTTGTATTTTAGTTTATCCCCTTCATGTGATGGCCCTGGGGTAGTCATGATCTTTTGCTCCCCTTGGTATCGTGTCTGTGGTATTGTATGGTAACTCGTTTGTAATCTTAGGTAATTCGTAAATTGTAAATTTTTAACATTGAATTTATAAGAAAAAAAATATGCTCCATGAAATTTCAAAATTTACAATCATTACGAATGAAAAAATTGTCTGTTTCTTAATAGTTTTCTTGAAACTATACAGAGATGTTGCCTACTTTGACTCGGTTGAAAGCCTATACCATAGTTTTGCACCTCCATAAATGGCAACCAGGTTTGAGCAATCTAATGAATAGGTAGCAAACTACAGACTTGGATGAAACTTTCAGCTTTTATTCATCCTGTACATATTACACCTTAATGATAGCCGTTCTGATACCTCGACTTTTATTTCAGATAAACAAGCTTCAACTTTGTAAGCCGCTGATTCGTGCTATTGATAGTTTAACATTCAAAGACCAATTCAAAATTGCACATCGTGTTACGTACAGGTAAGCGTACTGTCCTTTAGTGACATTTGATAACCAGAACACTATCAACCTGCCAACCAAGTATTGTTGTTGCCTATACGTTACCATCAACACAGTATTCCAAAGACTGAATGGAAACTCATATCTTCAGTTAAATGCCAGAGAACAATCTTCGTTGTTTGAAAACTAACTTTCAGAAGGGGTTCGTTTGACTTCGAAGGTCTTGATCTAAAGTACAGAGTGACAGAAAATGGGATTTCCTAGTTGTGAAATTGAAAAGGATAGCTATTAGTCTCTCAAGGGAATCAGATTCACACGAAAAACAAGGAAGCTATTGAATCCATAGCTTGGAAGCAAAAGCAATGTAGAGTTGCAGCTGCCGTCGTGGTTTCGTAAACACACTAGAAATGCATCACAAAATTCGATGGAAAATCGGTCACAACTATTTTTGCATCTTTTGTGATTTTGTTAGCACCTTTCTTCCTTTCTGAAATAAGGTCTTTGGTTTTCTTTTTCTCTGGAGTGTTTTTTCAACAGAATTTGCATTTATGAAATCTCGCTTATCTTCTTTCACTTACACTAGGTTCTTTGTTGGTAAGAAAGCAATGTTTGACAGTGATTACAAGCTGGGTGAGTATCCTGTCACCCGTGGTTTTCGATGATATTCTAATGTCATGTGTGGTATCCTATACCTGTGATATTCAGCTTCTTCCTGCAATGCTTTTTCAGTTCATGCTAGCACGAAGTATTGCATGGTTGCTGACTAGCCTCACTACACAAGGACCCTCAACTCATTGAGGTGAATTGATGCTGTTGTTGTTGCTCCAGTGAGGACGCTCCAGTAGTTATAGCGTCCGTCAGTCTATCAATAGCAATAACTACGAACTTATAATCGTTCAGTTTGCTGACATTTTTGTGTTGCTGCAAATTTCATGAATAGAAAAACTGTGCCTTGGCAAAGGACAGTAAAGAATCACGCGCTAAAATTTTGAATTGCCGCCATTTTGAAAAAATCAAGATATCAAAATATTTCACGGCAAATCTATAGCAAAGTACCATACGTTCCTTTTAAGCCATTCAACTTAAAAAAATATCATAGAATTTCACACCCACCTTTTCAAGGATTTGAAAAATTTGAGCCCTATGCTGCTCTGACTTTGAATATCAGTGCAATTGCATTTTCATCAGCAACTTTTTTAATTTCAGCTGATGAGTACTTGTCATTTGCGTTCGATCACTGTCACCGCAGGAGCAAGAAAAATAAGCGGTAGGTGTCTGTTATTGAATCATGTCTTCAAAGCATAACCCCATTGACATAAAGACATAAATTTACAACGGGATTCCCGTTTTCCTTCAAGGGCGATATGAAATGCGAAGATAAACCAATGCGCAGTTCCGTTGAAGATAAAAATCGCTGCAAGGGAAAATCCGATGTGGAGGAGAGCAGGGAAATTTGGCCGGGACTGTTTACTTTAGGAAATACTGCAAGAGAGCAACAGTCTGCAGATGCCAAATTCCAAACAATTAAAAGCGGAAAAAGATTATATTTACAGAGCTGTAATGGAAAGTTTAAAGGTACTGCATGCCAGTGAGGTATGAACAATTTCTCGCAGGAAACCAAGCTGGAAACAAGCACCGATACATGCGAGTGTGCAAATTGGGCCTAAGAATCTATACATGCTCTCCGATCGGGCCTAAATCAATATTGAAAAGGAAAAGTGCATTTCATATCGCCCTTGGTCCGTTTAATATTTCTAATCTGATTTTTTATTTTCTCTCATAAAATTAGTTTTAGTAATAACCATCCAACTCAATGTGCGATACTGAGATTTATGTGATAAGTCTAATGGATACGCACAAAACGAGATGGCCACCCGTTCGTTCGCTACTCCAGGGTCTCCGTTTAGAAATTCCTTCTTCGCAAATATTTTGAGGTATACCTTCGTCTCTTGTGAAGACCAATGCATGCCTTTGTGACTATATGGCTAAATGTTCAAGCTCACAGCCTCAAAATCTCTGGGTACGTTAAACATACCCCTTTACATCCGGATTTCTAGCCATTGTGATCCTTTGCTTCTAGAATTCGGGCCCTTTTGCGTTGCTTTAGTGATGTTCTCTTGCATATTACTATTTTGTCACTCGTAGGTTGATACTCATCTATCTACTTCCTGTCAAAATGCAGTTGGTAAGTCAAACTTTTCTATAGATCTTCGTCACTATATTTTATTTTTTTCGTACAGAAGCTGAGCAGTTTTAATTACACCTAAAAAGTAAGAGAATTGAATCCCCTCCCAATTGGCTTCTGCACAAAGTAAATAAAATTCCAAAGGCAAAAGTTTAGATATATCCTCCTTCTTTCGGTATGTGCTAATATTTGCTCTTTAAAACCATTTCTGGAATGCACAACAACCGAGCTAGCGACCCGGGTTTCATGGCAATTTTGCGGCTTGCATTGTTTTTGTTTATGTCTTGACCAACCGAGCATGGAATTCCCTTTATCTGCAATCACAAACTGCTTTGTATCTAGGTGTCAATAAAAAGTAGCGAGTCCTATTGTAACATTATCTGTCCTTGTTGTTGGTAAGTCAAATTTTTTCTATCGATCTTCGTCACTATCCATTTTCGTTCTTCCGTTACATCTAACAATCAATGTCAAATATCTCCTATAAATCAACCTCAGTATAATATTTCCATAAATGCAGACATAATTTTAGGGACTCAGTCAACCGAATGTACCAAATGAACGATGGCGTAGAAGATATTGAGCACGTATTGTTGCTGAGCCACTCTTGTCAGGAGCCACGACGAGATCTCCTAGTGCTATGACAATTTGGAAAAACTTTGATCTTTCAAATTCTTCATTTTGCAAGTTTTGTGATACATTCATTTTTTATATAAGAAACAGCTTTTAAGAAACGGTAAGTACAGGTTTTCAAAACTTAAGAAACTACCCCACCCGAATTTAAAAAGCTAAAACACTTTTGTAATTTGCAGTTTTCATTTCCTCGCGCTCTCAAGACAAATCTAGTTGACCTATGCCTTGTCATCGAATCATTTTGACAAGGTTTGAAATAATATTAGGATTTTGGCTGGCAGAATTTTTGTGTTTTGATAGGTGTTTGCTCAGACCAAGGGCCCTAGGACGTCTTTACACTGACTAAAATGTCGTATTAAATGCTCTTACCGATCCCAAGTTGTCCTAGTTTATTGTTGTCTTCGTTTTGCTTTTTAAACGGCCTGCATACATCCAATGTTTTCTCAAGTTGAAATAAATCTTGCTTCGCCATTGTGTTTTCCTCGAGAACTAAACGAAAGCGAAAGTGAGGCTGTAATGCCGTTTAAAAAGCAAAACGAAGACAACAATAAACTAGGACAGCTTGGGATCGGTAGGAGCATTTAAATACGACATTTTAGTCAGTGTAAAGTCATCCTAGGGCCCTTGTGCAACCTTGGTATTAGCAGTTTCCTGATTTTTTTTTGCATCGTTACAGGGTAGAATGCCTAGCAAGAAGCTTCTAAAGAAATACGGTCTGGATCAGTTCATTGACTTAGCGAAAGCAGTTTGGTATGCCTTTTACTTTGGATATGTATTAAAGAATACTTTATACTAGAAGAGGTTACTAAAACGTAGATACTATGAAGGAGGCGGCTGCAAAGAAAGAGATACCGGGTGAATCACCCCGTTTGAACAGTCATGGCTCCCTGGTTATCAAGACGATGATATCGGCAAATATATAGTTTAATGGTAGACATGTTCAAATCCATTTTAAAATTTACCTGACTAAAATCTGTCACTCCGTTCTGAAATTATGAAGGATTTTCTAGAGAAAGCCTCTTCGAGAAAGCTTGAAAACGTGCCCAAAATCACGAACAAATTTCCCTAACATTTTTGCCTTTCACGGGCCTTACAGCAATGACTTCTGCACGCTTTAGCACGTGCTATCCTCTTGGAAATATGATCAAGTCTTCCCCCTGGTATCAATAACTTATTGGGGGGATTCCATTCTCCCAAGAGGGCAAAACACGTGAATACATTGGAGTGTCATCATTTTTAGGAAGGAAACCCAAGGAAGATGTGCTCATTGTTTTCACTCGTCTTTGCAATTTTTGGAAGGGGCTTTCTTTAGAAAATTTGTCATATCCACAGGAAGGAATGACCGATTAAAGCCGGGTAAACTACTGAACCTAATTAGTAGTAGTAGTAATTCATTTTAAGTGGGCTGATAATCTGATAGGGTTTCTAGCTATTTAAAGC
>REGL01000145.1:348091-364933 GCA_004194395.1 Aurelia aurita complex sp. Pacific
CCCCGGGGGTATTTGTCCCAGTAGTATTGTAAAGTAATTCTTGTAAGTAGTGTAGACCGTAATATGTATCGTAAAATTTTATTGATTTATAAAAAAAAAATACAAACACTGACTTGAAAGCTGCCTTCGAAAAGTTCTGCTAATGGACATAAGTGCTTTCAGGGGTGCAAAACGCTGGAACAGCCTTTCAACTGAGGTTAAACAGGCATCTTCGGTCAATGCCTCCAAGAGCCATATTTAGCGTAGACTGATGTGTAGATAATATATTTTAGATACCTTGTAAATTGATTTTAACACTGATCGTTATTGTCAGCATTGTTTTTAATAGATTAATTGGACTTTTGACATATTGTAAATAGGTTGCGAAGGTTGTTGATTTTGGGCATTAGGCCGAAAGCTAGGATATGTGTAGCTATAGTTTAATCTTTGGTTTAATCTTCCCACAGCCCATGTTTTGACAGAGTGATATCCGTGATATGCTCCTCGATTTCAAACGGTGCTCTTCGATTTCAACTTCACTCATTGATTCTCTTTTTCTAGGTGATCCCGGCTGCACATGGAGTGTTGGCGGTCCAGCGCCAACCGGTTCTGCAAAGTCCCATCCGGGTGTTTGTGAGCCGGTCGATAGTGCCAAATGCAAGTCACAAACTTGGATCTCTTGTTCTGGTTCACAATTCAATTGCAGCACAAGAACAGAGCCTGGTGTCATAACGAGAACTGTCAGAATGCCAAAAACACGAGTGAGTGAGAATTATGTTTTTTCTAAATCTCTTATATCTGAAAAATGTTGAAAATCTCAAAATTATTAACAAATCTTAGAAATCCCAAAAAATCCTAAAAGAATCTTTCATTTTGAAGTCTAAAAAGCCCAGAAATCTCTCACAGCAAATGTTACGAATTCTCAAAAATCTTTCGGCCAATCTCGCAAAGTCTCGAAAAATCTACTAGTTCTACCAGACTACTAGACTGCGTACTGCAGTCCTTGTCTATTAGACCCATGTAAACTAGACTGATTACTCAAGTTCCTCGTATTCTTGCAGTAGACGTTACTCAACAGCGACTCGTAATGAAAATTATCCTGCTTAGACCCATTCTCCGCTGTCACCTCCCAGAAGAAAAATGTTAATAACGAAGAAGAATGTGAAGAATAGTGTAAATTATTTGGATGTAGGAACGCTACTACACCACGAGAGTAAAGACAACTGAAGCTTAGCATCATACGTGCGTAATTTCTGTTAACTACAAGATCTACTGCGTGTGGGTCAATAAAAAGAATCCCCGTTTGAAATGGTCATTGCTGCCTGGATATCAAGACAATGATAATCAACACTTATATAGTTTAATGGTAGACATGTTCAAGTCCATTTTGAAATTTACCTGACTGAAATCGGCCACTCCATTCTGAAATTGTGAGGGATTTTCTCGAGAAAGCCTCTTCGAGAAGCCTTCAAAACGTGCCCAAATAACGAAAAAAATTCCCCTCTCACATCTCTGCGATACACGGGCCTTCAATGAATTCTGACGCTTCAGCACGTGATATCCTCTTGAGAGGATGAACAAGTCTTCCCCTGGTATCAATAACCTATTCAGGGGATTACATTCTCCAAAGAGGACAGAATACATGAATCCATGTGAGTATCGTCATTTTTTGGAAGGAAAACCAAGAAATTGTTTTCACTCGTTTTTGCAGGTTTTTGGAAGGAGCATTCTGCAGAAAATCCCTCTTATCCACGGGAAGAAATGCCCGATTAAAGCTGGATAAATTAGTGAGCCTAATTGAACATGTTGACGATAAAACAAGACAGTTTACAAAGTTATTTCTTTGATATTCAGGGAGCAGTGGCCTTCTAAACGGGGATTTATCTTTTTGACTCACCCGTCTCACCCGGTACAATATATAGCGCATATTGCAAGGTTAGAAATTATTGACCCCATTTATTACCGATATATCCTGATTTCCCTGTGGTTAATAGCAACCTTTGAGTGTATCTGATCACAGTAAATTCCATTTAAAGGTGCCAGCCCAAGTTACAACGTACTACTGCAAAACCTTCTTGTTGCCACATGACAAAGACTATCATATTGTAGCAACAGAACCCTTCCTTGATAACAAGAAAGTCATTCACCATATGTTGCTATTTGGCTGTAAAGAAGACATGGTCATTGAAAAGGACCCATTCAATTGCATTATGGGCAGCGCCAAGTGTTATGATATGCTTGGTGGATGGACTGTTGGGGATAAAGGTTAGACTTATTACATCGTCATATTTTAGCTATTTGCCTGAACTGAAATATCGCTACAACTACCACTCATGATCTAACTGTTGGTTGAGACGACCACCTACAGACCTAAGCTATTTCAGCGATAACACCGACGCTATAACGCTTTCAAAGTCGAGGTTCTGGGACTTGAGCATGGAAAAATTAGTTCTCAGTACTTACAAGAATATTTCTGGGATGCAAAGGGTTTAGATACGCGAACTTTTTCTGCAATAATTGTCCTTGTTAGAGGCAAACAAGATCTCAGTGTCTGTCGGCATTGTTATGATGAATCATAAGCCCAGAACAGTATGTATGTATGTATGTACGTGCTATGGCTTAGAGACAATATCGTTCCTTGGGTGTAGATTATGGCAGGCACTTCCCAATGACCTAAAACAGTCAGATACTCTCTCCAGTTTCAAAAGGGAAATCAAAACCTGGAGGGGAGAGGAATGTAATTGTAGAATATGCAGACCTTTCGTGGCACAGGTTGGGTTCTTGAGCTGATATTAAATTTTCTGCTGTATTTACCGAAAAAAAAAGTAAGAAAACATTGTAAATATTAAAAGCATTGTAAAAATCTGTAAAATGTATCTGTATTTAATCATTCGGAATTTTATTTATTTTTTACTTTTTTCTTACAAATTTTACTTTTTTAGATAGTAGGCTTGAATTAGCTCTTAGTTATAGCTATTGTATCTATATGTATATATGTCTTGTATGTATATATATATATGTAGGCCTACTTTAAATAAATTGATAATAATAATAATAATAATAATAATAATAATGTATGTATGTTAAAATTCATCACAAAATTAAAATATTTACAATTTAAAAATAATGCAGAGTAATCAAAATACAAAACTTAAATAACAATACATTTAATATAAATTAAGAAACACCCCTAATCATAGTGGCAGGGATAGCATTANCAACATCTTTTGGTTGTTCTGCTAAATGATGCCTTGATTTGCATGTTTCCCCCACATTCTGATGTATTTTGTCGGCAAATTCAGGGTTTGCACCCCTGGCTTTAGTAGCTGTTGGCTCAACTTTATAAATAATCTATTTATCATTCTGTATCTTATCGACAAATTAGGGTTTGTACCCCCTGATAATGTCCAAATAGCTTCGCCCCGTAATCTTTTCATCTCCTATTCTATCCTCCACATAGGTTGTCACGAACGGGGCCTGCACTGGTGGCTGTACTAAAACAATGCTGGCGGGCCATGGGCCAATAAACATAACAGGAGCACTACTACATGCACATTTCTTGGGTAAAAACCTGTCCCTTTCTCAATACCGCAATGGACAATTCATCCGATTCTTCTCAAGAGAGGATGTTTTCAGTTACAATAATCCAACAACAACAAGCTTCGATCCCCCTGTGATGTTGTACCCTGGTGACGAGATTCGAACCAAATGCATATATGATACAACAAAGAAGAAAACAACAACATACTATGGTGACGGGACTTTCGATGAAATGTGTTTTGGATTCATTCATTATTATCCAAAGTTTAAGGCCGCTCAGCAGGAGCTTTGTTATTCATATGAAAGGTAGGTGTAGGATAGACTGATTACGATGAGTCCCAGTAATCGCTATTCAAAACGAGACCATCACACCAGACGGAGACCGAGCGTCTGGTAGTATTTAAATAGCGATAACTGCGACCATATCATCGGTCTAGTCTAGGTGTAGGATAGGTTGGTTACATAAATCCCCTGTATCCCTGCGGTAAACCTTGCAATAATTAAAATGGTGAAAATGCCTTGAACGTATTACATGAGTCCTTGTTTGCTCCATTCACCCGAAGCTACCCCCACAGTACCCATGACAATTAAATTCAATGGAGCAAAACTTAGGGTGTGTTTGATAGCATAAGGCTCAAATCTTTAAAATCTTTGAAAAGGTGGGTGTAAAATTCTATTCCATTTTTCTTTGAATTGAACGACTTGAAAGGAACTTTTAGTACTTTGCTGTAAATCTGCCGTGGAAATTTGTTGATACCTTGATTTGTTTTCAAAATGACGGCAATTTAATGATTTTTGAAAAATTGATGGAGAATTTTGAAAACATTTAAATCATCGTAAATCCTAAACCAAAGGAGGAAAAATCATATAAATTCCAAGAAAACCATAGTTTATGAAGGACTACAATATGGTGAAAAGCAGAAATCTGTTATCTTTTCTGGTTTAGGATTTAGAAATTTGATGACGTCATAGCCTCAAATTTGATAAATGCCGCCATTTTGAAACTAATCAAGATATCAACAAATTGCCACGGCAGAATTACAGTAAAAAACGCTAAGTTGCTTCCAAGCCATTTAATTCGAAGGAAACCGTAATAGAATTTTACACCGACCTTTTTTAAAGATTTGAGCCCTATGCTGTGTTTGATTAGTGATTTCAAACCTACCAAATTTTGAAAGCGGTAGGCTTCGCAGAGACGGAAACACATTTCCCAATCAAACACCAATTCTTATAAACGGCAGGTTTCAGATTCATCCTGACGAAAACGAGGTTTCCAGTTGAAAAACACCAAGACGAGTCTGGTGCTTGGCAACAAAGAGTAAATCCGTAGCAACGCGAGCAAATTCGCCCCGTTTTCAGAGTTTTGCACATGAAAACTATAACCTCTCTAAAGTCTGCCAAACCTTCTGCCTTTTGGAGTAGATGGTTCAGCAGGCCTTCCAAACCTGCCGTTTTCGGAATTTGCGAGTGAATCAAATACCCATCAAATACGATTCTGAGTCTACCAAGTCTACCTTTTTCAGAATTCATGACAATCAAACACACCCTTGGACTCATGTCTTCACTCTAGCCCTGCCTTGGCCGGTTCTACTCTCCTCCGTCAGTTTCTAGTTCCGTAGTCCACTGTTCCTGATTCCGTAGTTCTGTAGTCCATGATTCCGTAATCGGCGGAGGACAGTAGGCCCGTTGCTAATTATTCCTCGGCTCCCTGTGATCTCAGTTATCACCTCGCAGAAACCAGAAACGAAATGCAGCAATAGTCCCGTTCGGCACATAATGACGCAAATTTAACATACATAAGTAGAATAATCGTGTGAGCTGATTGCAGCTACGAGCTCTTGTGTGGCGAGGGTCTAAATAAGGCCAAATATTTCAGACTAATGCTGCGAGTCTCTTTTTACATGAAGCAATATCATTCAAACAGAGAGCTCCGGTTATGGGTTTAGGTGCGGAGTGATTGTTTTTGAGTTGTGCTGAGTTAGACATGTCCCCCGACTTGTCCTGATGCAAGTAGACTGTGCCGACTGTGGTGGGCTTGAAGCCTGTTAAGAGTGAATTAGTAAAATTGGTAGCCATGGTAGGCACGGGACATTGCGCGAACAGGCTAAAGAAAACGCCTACACACCCATTATTTTTAGCTACGCGATGAAACGGCACGTGTCAAAGTTTTAAAATACGACGAGGGTATAGCATAGGTTCCAAATCTTTAAAAAGGCTGGTGTAAAATTGAGTGACCTATTTCTCTGAACTGAATGACTTCAAAGAAACTTTAGCTATTTCTCTATAATTCTACCATTGGACTTTTCTGAAATCTTTAATATTTTCAGAATTAGAGTGTTTTTCTTCTTTTTCAAGAAAAGCTGTTTAACGCAACACGAAGTAATTTCGAAGCAAACCACAGTTTATGAATCCCTACAATATGGTATCAAGCAAAAGTCTGTCACTCATCTAGTTTATGATTTAGAAATTTGATGACGCCACATCCTCAAATGAGTTGAAATGTAAGATACGCTGTAATCTCGAAAATATTCAAAATTTCTGGAAAGTCGAACGGTAGAATTATAGATAAGTGGCTGAAGTTTCTTTCAAGTCATTCAAACAGAAGAAATAGGTCATTGAAGTTTACACCCACCTTTTTACGCCGAGAAAAAGATTTGGAACCTATGCTCGTGGGTATATCTTTAACTTGCCCCAAAACATGACATTTACACCTATCATTTCAGGTACACGTTTTGCGACATATATGCCCATCTCAATGCCAGCTTCTTCGCCCATAAATTTGGTACATGCAATTTCACAGATTTCGAGGACAAAAAGTACCTTTCCGATATCATACAGTCGTGTGGCCCACATAAGACAGCATGCACAAAAGGCTGCAAGTTTTATCTGGACAAAATGGATTCTCATCGTTGCATGAAAGGATATGAGCGAACAATTTACGATGAACTGCTTTGGAAGAACGACACGAAACTTGCAACCACTTTGTGGACAGCTAGAAACCTCTGCGCAAAGGGTGTTAACGCTGCTGCCTCCGCAACCATCACGCCTTTTGTGATGTATTCGATTGTCTTGTGGATGGTTGGACTGCTGGTCGTGTTTTAAAGACTTCAGGTACTTTTAGCACTGCTCCAAGCGTATTTACTAAAATCTGCACGAAAATACAGCATAGGTTTCAAATCTTTAAAAAGGTCCGTGGTAAGTAGCGTAAATTTTGAACGATAGACCTTTTAGCTATTCTACAAAAGAGCCTGGATCGAGGGTTATTTTTATACGTATAAATACGCGGTGTTCGATCGAGTGTCGTTGGAGCTTCTATCGCTATTGTGCACATTCGAGCATTCTACAAAATTTAACAAAACATCCTTCGATTCTGATTCTTTTCAGAATTGCTAAAAGGTATATTGTGCCTCAGTTGCATCATGGGTAGTTAGACACTACTGGTGTGCTTCTATGGAGGAGGGCTGGATAATATGTATCTGCGGGGGAAATTTTTTGCAGTACTTCGGAGGAGATATTGAAAGAACGAAAATATTATATCTCCTCAGCAGTACTATAAAAATTTCCCCCGCAGATATCTCCTCCGCAGTACTATAGAAAATTTCCCCCGCAGATACATATTATCCAGCTCTTCTCCATAGAAGCACACCAGCAGTGTCTAACTACCCATGGTTGCATCAGTAAGTTCAGATCTGCCAAAAAACTACCGTTGTCGTGAAAAATTGACCATGGTAACATCTGCTCGTTTTTTATTTTTCAAGGCAGAATCTCTTGCAGATTTTATTAAATTAGCTTGAGAGCAAGCGTACATATTTTTTCGTACATTTATTTCGATTAAAATTTGCGATTTCGCACATTTATCATATTACTTTCACAAAACAATTTTTTTAAGCGTTAGTTTGCACACACCACACCAATATATCTTTCTACATGCACTCACTTTTGATGCTAATTATTTTCAGTAAACAGAATGCAAAGACAAACATTCAGTAGTAGTACGTATTTTAGGGTAAATGCGATTAGAAAAGTTTGTTTAACCAGTTCAATTATACCACAAACATCATACCTAACTCTACGCCCAAAGGATTTCTCTACAATCAATACGATAAACGACTGCATTAAAGTGGGAACCAGCTTTTAGCCCTTTCTACGATCCCAATGCCGCGCTGCGCCGCTGCCTGGTGCTACAGGCCAGTCGAAACGAACTCCATATTGGAGGGGCTGAAACTCGATGTGAATGTAGCGAGCAAAAATGTGGGTCCGGGGGCTGGCCCCCGGGAAAATATTCCATGACCAGGCCCTTTAGATCGTTGGAAGGCACCCCATTTTTAGAGAGTTTAGCCTGGTTTTCACTAGAGTCATAAGGATCATAAGAATCATAAGAAAAATAATTTGCAGCTCTTATGATGCTTATGATCAAGTGAAAACACCAGGAATCATAGTCGTAAAATGATTATCACTTGAGTTCATCTCTTAAAACGTGCGACATAAGGATCGTAAAGATCAAATTCCACTCAAAAATAGGCCTTCCAAGTGTATTCCTAAGCAGAGAACTGTAATTATCTGTACAAAGTGGAAGTATTGTGGGTGGAGAAACCATGGTAGCGACTAACAGATGCCTAAAATCTCCAATAGCTTCAGGAAAAGCCTAATAACGATTTCTAGCCAAATTTTGTGGAACAAAGTGTGTCTCTTTTCCATTTCTGCGAGATCCGTGCCTTCTTACCAGAATCTACATAATCTGGAGCATAAGCGGCGAGAGCGATAGCAGAGGCCACACTGCATTTTCAATGGAATTTCTTGCTATGCTTCCACTATTTTAGCAATATTGTAGCAGGATTTTGAGGAAAATTATGTTTCTTACGATCGTTATGATGCAGTGAAAACAACGAATTCATAAGGATCGTAAGCATCATAAGATTTCAAAATTATGTTTCTTGTGACTCTTATGATTCTTATGACTCTAATGAAAACCAGGCTTTTGCGTGTTAAAGAAGCACACGATCATGACTGTTGAGGGTCTTGCCGCGAAAATTTCGAAGATATGACTTCAAGTTCACGAGAATATGGATCGTTTTTGAATTGCATAATATCAAAAGTGATGGTTTGATACATTCTGGTAACTTCCTCGAATAACAATAAGTTTGAATCTTTATTTTTAAGGGTTTGGCTTTCGCAGCCTTTTTCACGTACAAAAGTGAACGAACTTCAGCAAATTATTGGGGGGGGGGGGCTTCCTGTGCTAAAAAGTTAAAACTTCACCTTTATGCTCATCACCATTTAAGAATAATCGATCCTCAGGAGAGATCAGGATATTGTACGAATCCTCAAGTGACTGTCTGCATGACATGATTCCTCATTCTAAATTCAACTTTACAAAAATTTCATGTTTTCCAAATGACTGAAAAGGGGCTAAAGCACTTGATCAAATTGTTAGAACTCTCCTCACACAGAACAATACACTAGGGCGTTCACCTCTCTCAAGAGTAATGAGACATAGATTCTCAAACAGATAATAAAGATTTTCAATCCCATGGCAATAAATGTGCTGACGATATCTCTTACCCAAGAGTAACTGCATTTTCTCTGTTGTATTCTGAGCGAGGAGTCCTTTATGATTTGATCATGTATTTTAGGCCTTTTTCAGTCATTTTGCAACCACAAAGTTTTTCTAAATTTGAATTTACCAATTTTTCCAGTGCTCGTAAGAAGGCAAGAAAAATCACAAAAACACTTCAATCTTTTGGCTGTCAAGCAAATATTGATTCATTCCAATCCATTCAGTACTCATAATGCTATGAAGTTTCAAAAGTGGGAACTTTTTTCTGGTTAACCCGGTAGTGTGGTTTATTTAAAATTTCAATGTTAGTGGTTTTACTGTATTTTCACTATTCATATATCAGTGATTTCGTCTCAGTGTTTATTGTAAGCATTAACTGAATAGTTGATTGATTGATGTACCGATTGATTGATTGATTGATTGATTGATTGATTGATTGATTGATTTCTTAGTTTTTGTCTTCATTTCAGAACATCAGCTTGAATAGATTCCTTGTTTTTCATGCAAATTAGGTTCCCTTGGGAGACTATGAAATTGTCCTTTTCAAATGCGCAACTTTAAAATCTCAGTTCTTCTGTTCTTCTCTTTTTCAAATCAAGGCCCCCAAATAAAGGTAAAACTGACTCATTTTGAAGGTTTGTTTTCAAGGAAGAAATCGTTCGCCAGCATCTGACTGAGGAAGGATGAAGGAAGTTTCGTCTTGGCCTTTTCAATAATATCTATGTTTAAGGTAGAAGTATTCAACAGCTAGCGAGCGACCAGGATTTCTTCTTTTTCGGTGCAAACAGAAACGTTTTTGAATTATCAGAAAAATCAAGAAAATTAAAAGTTACCAATGTTACCAAAGTTTACATGACTTGTGGGTTCACGGGGGTCTGCCGCCCGGTTTTCAGAAAGCTGCCCTCTTCTAATTACCGAAATTTGCCTTGGTACACACTTCTATGATGAATTTTGGCGGAAAATTGCCCATTTTAAATCATTTTTTGCGAATGTGAGCGAAACCCCACCCATGTTTGTGAAAAAACTCTGCCGAAAAGGGCCCTTGTTTAGAGAGTTTTTGGCCCAAAAACCCACCCGTATGGGCGGCACATACCCGTACCCTGAACATGTTATGTACCCTCCCCCCCCAACCCCCGGCGTGCTACATTTGCCCTGGTGGAAAACAGGCTTAATAAATGCATAAAGACGAAAGGTGAAGTAAAAAGTAGAAGTTCTACAAAAATACAAATAACCAGCTTTATGATAAATGTATGAAAGTGTGCCCCTGTGTAATGCTCATTAGAATTCAAGCATCATAAAAAGAGCCACAAGGGTCATGAAACCAGCCAGAATTGTGAATGGTTGGACCAACATTGCAGTGGCAGGGACCACACTCTTTGCGCATAAACCTCTTGCTTGAAACACAGCCGTCGCTATTTTGGTATCATTTTGCCACATCAGGCCGTTGTAAATTTTCCTTTCGTATCCTTTCATGCAGCGATGGGAATTCATCTTGTCGATGTAGAATTTGCAGTCTTTGGAACATGTTTTCTTGTGCGGCTCACAGGAACGAAGAACATTAGGTATGTTGTTCTCGGTGAATTCTTTGAAGTAACATGTGCCAAAACCATGTTTGTAGAATGTAAGGTTACGGTGAATCAGCCAATCACACAATGGATACCTGGAAAAGAATACACGAAATAGCAGTCTCGTTTACGAGAGTCTGTCTCTGAAGATAATGTTAGGAATCTTTTCCATGAACTTGAGGGTGCATGACTTACTCGGGTGGGGGTGTACCACACCTTTTCAGGACGACACCCACTTCCAATTTCCAAAGTTACCTTCATAAGGTCTGGAATATGATGGGTAAATTTAGGGTAAAATGGGTAGGGTGAAAGATTTAGATAGATTTTGACAAAAACCCTTGTTCACAGTTTTTCTCTATCTACAACTACTCGAACTACCCTCCTTGGCATAGTACAGCGATCAACACTGCCAATTTTCCTCCCAGCCTCCAGTTCCAGTTTCCAGCCTCCCCACTTTACCCTGCAGAGACTACCCACATTTATGAGGGATTACTTATTGCTTCGATTCCACTGCATTTTCAAAGCCAACCGTATGAACGGCACACCCCCTTACCCTAAAAATTTCATGTGCGGTGCGGTAGCCCCCGATCCTGACAGAAGTTATGTGCGTGGAATAGAGAAGCATACCGCTTCGGCTTTGTGACCAGCGTATGACGTCAGAACACCCTGGGAACGAGGTTGGCATACCACCAATCCACCTCCTGGCACCCGCCATGGCATGAGCCCTACCCTCATAACGAGGCCAGATTCCTTTCTTCAAAATTATCAGTTTCATACCTTTCATACGATAAGCACAGGTTTCTTCTTGACCTATTCATCTTGGGATAATAATTCATAAAAGCGAAGCACATTTCATCGTAGGTACCATCTCCGTAATATGTAGTTTTTGCCTTCTTCTTCGTGTCATAAATACACGTGGTTCGTAACTCATCTCCGGGAAGCAACGTCACAGGGGGGTTGAAATTTGTAGATGTGGGGTTGTTGTAGCTGAACACATCATCTTTTGCGAGGTATCGGATGAATTTGCCGTTTCGATATTGCGCAAGTGATAGATTCTTGCCAAGGAAGTGCGCATGTAAATTTGCTCCTGTGATGTTGACAGGGCCATGCCCGTCTAGCATCGTTTTAGTACAACCAGCTGGACAAATGCCTTTTGTGACAATCTGTATGAAAAGATAACATGAGATTATGCGAGGCTTTGGTGGTGCCTGAAGTAGCCAACAAGGATAGATTTTTTAAAGCAATAGTAGCAGTTGCTCTAGCCTGTGTTCCAGACCACTTTGAAAGGAAAGAAGAACGTGACGAGAGAAGAACGAAGGAGTAGCAACATTATCAAGCTTTACTCGCAATCACGTGGAAGAAAAACAACACAGTGAGTAAAAATATGATTTTTATCATAATATAGGCCACACCAACGGTGCATTATTGCCCATGCTCTTTCTTAGACAAGATTTACTAAAGAATATAGCTCAAAGTAAGGTTCCATCATGTTAAGTAATGAGAACAAATACTTATTTCTGCGAGGAACCCCGCACCTTTGGGAAGGCGCTCTTCAGGCTATGGGTAGTTACGACCCCGCAGTTATGCTTCATCTTGTATGATTCTGGGGAGAAAACTTTGTAGTGTTCTGCGGAGGAAGTATTCACTACCTCTGTAAACTAGCAATTTTTTCATCCGCAGAAGCATACAGCTGCGACAATCAAGCACATCTGCAGTGTCCAAGCACCCATGGTCACACTGCAAGCGTCTTTTAATCAATACCTCGCTTTTTCCGGGGGGTAACTCAAGATGAAGTTGTCCAGCTATCATGGTTCCAAGATCATATTTTCTCAGGTTTGGAGTGTAGAAAAGTTGAATACCAGATGAATCGTACAAGTTTGATAATTTTCTGTCATTTGTCCAGTGAACTTGTAATTGAGCGTATTTGTACATGGATTTACCAATCCGCACTGCAGCCATTGACGGGGCACAGCTACCTATGACAGAAGATTGATGTTGAATCTTGGGGGTGGGTATTTCAAATCCGAAAATTCGGGGGTTGCTCCAGTTTCAATCTATCTTAAAAGCTCAAGTTTGCGTCCTCTTGCAAACCAGAGCTTTGGCCTTTTGGCCTAAGCAAATTCCTGAAGCACATCGAAACTTAGAACTGAAATTAATGAGAAATTAAGAAACTTCCCAATGGGTGACTGGGGCTGACTTCTGGAAAACAGGATAACACAAGATCTAATATCGTTTAAATTTTATCAAGGCTATCGTTGATTTGTACGCTGTGCCTTGAGAAATTGCTTAGGCCAAAAGGCTAAAGCTCTGGTTTTCAGGAAGAGGCAAATTTGAGCTTTCAAGATGAACATGTCTGCTCTCAAAGCACCAGTACCAACAAACGAGCAGAACACCCTGGGAACGAGGCTGCCTAGGCCAAATGGACGTAAAGATTTCCTCTCTAGTGCTGCATAAGTTTTACAGCAGTCGGTTTTTGGTTAGCCTGCGTGCAGACTTTGGTTACTGGGGAGGAGAGGAAGAACAAGTCAGATAACAAATATGCAAAGAATCACGTCATAAATAAGATCATGAGTTCATCCTTACAAAGGAAGGCTTCAGGGAGGTAGGGGGCTCGAATGAAAGGGGAAATTAATTTCCTCAGCATCTGAGTGAACTTCGTCCATTTTGGCCTATTTTTCGAATA
This sequence comes from Aurelia aurita complex sp. Pacific, assembly GCA_004194395.1. NCBI lineage: Eukaryota > Metazoa > Cnidaria > Scyphozoa > Semaeostomeae > Ulmaridae > Aurelia > Aurelia aurita complex sp. Pacific. Next base: position 361,416 of record REGL01000145.1, read on the forward strand.
GCTTGATCATGAGTCGTGGTTGTAGTAATTGTCAGTTTGCCAAGGAGTTAAACTACGATGATTGTAATTAGTGTAGTGGATAATATCAAATTAACATACCCTCCTGTCCAACAGTCCACCCTGCCAGCATATCTTTGCATCTGGAACTTCCCATTATGCAATTAAACGGCTCCTTCTCAATGGTAACATCTTCAGTGCAGCCATATAAAATCATGTGATGAATGACTTTTCTGTTGTCAAGAACGGGCTCAGTTGCTACGATGTGATAATCTTGATCATGTGGCAATTGGAATGTTTTGCAGAAGTATGTTGTCTCTTGAGCAGGCACCTAATGATATATTTGGTGAGTCTGGGTTATTATTATTATTATTATTATTATTATTATTATTATTTGCCGGAAAGATTGGCCATCACAAATCACAATAGGTTCTGCACGTATTTTCATTCATCTGAACATTAATGACACCCCTATGTCAAGCAGTGATTTTTTCTATTTTTGGCAAATTGAGAAATATGACTTATGGCTAAATCGTATTTTCTGGAGGAAATAATGCACGTATAAAATTGTGAGAAAAATCTCAAAATTTAAGTTGAAGCCTCGTCAGCTCTAGAGCCTGCGTGCAGACTCTGTCAGAAATATTGTCCTGTCCCAAGTGTCTGCATTCAGGCTACGTCAGCTCAGCCAGTACGATGATGGAATTGAAATTTTGACAAATTGTTTGCATAGCTTATCCGCATCCCCGTCTAAGTGCCCTGATGCATTCTCCCCCGGTGATTTCCTCAGTGAGAAAATTGGAGCAAAATCGGTCCCCGGACAAGACGTGAATCTCCGTGGTACAAAATGTCTCATCAGTGAAACTTCGGCTGCCAATTGGCGAACCCCGGAGAAAATTTCGAGGAAGTATTTCCTCGTTGAACCAGTTCCCCGCCAATAATTATGCCGTTCTCGTTACATAATTGGGACTCCCTGGTGAAAATTTTACCATATTTTTCGGTCACTAGGAGCCCGGTGAACATCTGATCTCTCACGGGGGTACTTAGACGGGGTGTGTATCCTGTATTATGTTTCAGTAGACGTATTTGAGAAAATTGCAAGTTTACTCACATTCCATTTTGGGAATCTAATGGTGTGTGTCTTTACACCAGGCTCAGTTCTTCCACTGCAATTGGCTTTCATACCAGAACAGGAGATCCAAGTTTGTGACTTGCATTTGGCACTATCGACTGGCTCACAAACACCCGGATGGGACTTTGCAGAACCGGTTGGCGCTGGACCACCAACACTCCATATGCAACCGGGATCACCTGGCGACAAGAAAATCGGTCAATCAATAAATCAATCAACCAATCAATCAATTAATCAATCAATCCATTACAGAAGTGAGATTTTTACATCTCTGCCATTAGTTTGTGGTGAAACCAAGGGTGTTAGGACACGGATATTTTAATTACGTATTTATTTACCTTGCTTTGATCTTCGTCTTATTTTCTTGTCTTGTTTTCTTCTTTGTTCTGTTTCCTCTTGCTGATGTAAATGCCTCGTGTTATTTGAATATATCTTCCTTGTATTCCTGTGTCTTAGCGCGCCTTCGTAGAAGAAAGGTTTTTAAACCGCAATGCCATATTCAAATATCCGTGTCCTAACACCCCTTGGTGAAACAGGAAAAATTATAAGAAAGCCTGTCTAAATTTCTTTGATATCTCATTTCGTTTTCAAGTTATTGACTGATTTTATGTATCAGCTGATGATGTCATTTTGTTTGCAAATCATTAGGATAAGATATGGAAATATACCTGTATCTCATTTTTGAAACGTTTCAGTTGTATGGTAAAAAATTTAACCGTTGGAAGCCCTCTGTGCAGGACAGGAGCATGGACATAGGGCCTAGTCTGCGGTGCAGACCGTGGGGAGGAGGACGAAGGGAAAGAAAAGGAAAGAACGTTCTTTCCTTATCTTTCCCTTCGTCCTCCTCCCCACGGTCTGCACCGCAGACTTCATAGGGCCCTGTTCAGTTTGGAGATTATTCTATGTTTGTCGCTGTGGAGGTATTCTTTGTTTCTAGAAGCCTGCACTAAACACATAAGCCCTGTGCCCAGGGATAAATTTTACTGGGAACGCCGACAATGGAAACGCGATTTTCACACAGGAATATGGACAGCAAATATAAAGGTCAATATTCATTTATTTCTAACCATATCTAAAAATAGAAAACCCAGCCGAGAGTAGAGCGCTTCCTTGATGGTATCAAATCAAAACTTTGGTAATACATGACATGTAAGCATAGGTTCCAAATCTTTAAAAAGGCTGGTGTAAAATTCAGTGACCTCTTTCTTTGAACTGAATGACTTCAAAGAAACTTTAGCTATTTCGCTATAATTCTACCGTTAGACTTTTCTGAAATCTTCAATATTTTAGAATTAAAGTGTTTTTCTACTCTTTCGAGAATTCAAGAAAAATTTTCAAAAAACTTAAAACCATCTTAATTTCTAAACTGTTTGAAGCAACATGACATAATTTCGAAGAAAACCATAGTTTATGGATGTCTACAATGTGGTATCAAGCAAAAGTCTGTCACTTTTCTGGTTTATGATTTAGAAATTTGATGACGTCACACCCCCAAATGAGTTAAAATGTAGCTTACCCTGAAATTTCGAAAAATATTGGAAATTTCTGAAAAGTCCAACAGTAGAATTAAAGATAAGTAACTAAAGTTTGTTTCAAGCCACTCAGTCGGAAGAAATAGATCACAGAATTTTACACCCACCGTTTTACGCCGAGTTAAAGATTTGGAAGCTATGCTTGACATGTATAACTCTTTTAGCCCTCAAGCCTGGTTGATTTTACAGCTGCAGCAACCATAAATATGGGAAAGGTGGTTAATGTCGTTTGATTAAAGTCTCTTAAAGACGATTTTTGCTTGGAGATAACTTCGCCCAGCAGGAAAAGACGTAATTCAGCGGTGGTGCTACTGCTACTTTCCAATCCATGGTTGGTTTTCCAATTTGACCAAATCTGTAGAGAAGTGGTCAAGCGAGGGGTTACATGGGTAGATCCTGAATTTGGAAGACAAAGAAACGTGTTACTTAGCCTAAAAAAGGGCGTTTCCCTGGGCCAAAAGGGGCGTGCTCCTGAAGATTTTGGCGGTTGGTGGTACACTGATGTAACTCTTCATCTTACCCATGTTGTCTGTGAGAACTTTATTGATGAGGTCGCTTTTGGCTTTGTAAATCAAGAAATGGGGAAGGTTTATGCACGGGGGTTCTTGGCCAAATTTTGGGTAGGGTAGGGGTCTGCCGCGAGCATATTCGAAATGGTACCATTGGCTAGACCAATTTTTACAAAAAATGTTACTCTTTGCTAGACCAATTTTGACCATTTCCTGTACCAATATTGTCAAATTTGTACCAAATATGATATGACGACCGTTCTCTAGACCAATATTGTCAAAAATGATACCCTTGAAGTATACCCTTCGTCACGGCACATCCCCAGGTACCTTTACTATGGAAGAACCCCC
>REGL01000145.1:386307-409466 GCA_004194395.1 Aurelia aurita complex sp. Pacific
CTTGCTTGCGGCACAATATGTTGTAAAGTTTGGATGCAAAAGTCAGAAGACTCCTCCGTGCGAGTCGGGCATATCTTTCAACACTTTTATCCATAAATGCAGCAACTGGCAGTACAACGTTATTGGCGTTTTCACTCTCCTTTCTGATCCAAAACTTTGCTTAGGCCAAAAGACGCACAGCGAAGATGGTGGTTACGTGATTGCCCACCGACATCCCTTAAGATCTCTGCGCATGCTCATGCGAATGAGAGCTATGCTATGGGTTAGTTGAATTGATTCTTTGATGTGGCATACACCAAGCACTTTAGTCATTGTGGCTGCACAGAGGTGGTGAGGTTGCTGAGAAAACAAACAGACTCGCAGAGCGAAGATGGAACTACAACATGTCCTCGTTTCATGAAGAATATCCTCAATAATCATCTTGCTATAGCATTGGAATTGGAGAAGAATAAACCTCAAGACTTTGTGCCAAACCTAGACCACATATCCATTGCAAAACTGAAGTCAGAGCCATGGTGGAGCTGAAGACATTTTTGGGCCTAGCCAGTCTGACCTGCTTCCTGTTTCTCCTTCAAACTGCAAGCGCAAATCATGCAGATATCGCAGACAAGGTTGAAGAAGAAACGGAAAGTAAAGTTGAAAGATCGCATGTTGTTGATAGTCAAGTCCTATTGATGTTTATTGGGTTGCTGATTGCTACAGTTTTGACAATTTGGCTGTTTAAGGTCAAGAAATTCCGATACATGCATGAGAGCGGCTTGTCTACGATCTATGGTAAAATATTTGCGTCGGTTGGGGTTCATTCATCTTTTTACGGCGTAAATCACATGATTAATTTCGCGAATTAAGTGTCATGTTTCAGTTTTGAAATATGCAAATTTAGATATGAAATAAATCATTTAATGAGCACCACCGTGCCCAAGTGCAGTGGGGTTTCAATTCACACCACAGATCAATCACATTATATTGGACAGGTTGACAGGTGACTTTTTGAAAGGGAATGGAGAACAATTTTGATGTCATTCTATTATGATATCACCAAAGTTTTAACACTTTATCATTCAATGAGGATTTCCAAGCAAGGTTTTAACCAGACTTGAAAGTTTGTTTAGTGTGCACAATATTTTGCATTTGCAAACTTGCATTTACATTTGCAAAAACTTACTTGGTTTTCAATCTCAGCAGCCAGCGGCTGGACTGCAAGCACAGGGGCCTGTATGGAAAGTGTGGCACTTGTACACCCGAGAAAAACAATAGGGTATTCAAAACAGACAATAGATAAACAATAGAGGACCCTTCTTGCACAGCCGAGGTCTCGGCGAAGATTGCCTTACGGGGGCATCACCAGCCCAAAAAATCTGGGGTGGAAAAACACCAGTGGGTCTCGGGGTGAAGCCCGCAGAAAAAAGTGCTCCTGACCATGCCCTTCAGACTATCGGAAAACGTGGGAGACGCCTTTTTTATTATTATGATCTATTTTGATATTTTTAGAAAAGCAATCATCTCAAGCAGCACTTTTCGTAACAGAGGGCATTTTTGCACAACGAAAACAGAAAAGTACATGATATATCAATTTACAAGGAAGGAAAAGATATCATTTGAAATTGAAATTTAAGACTTTTCTCAAAATTTCCAATTATAACAAAACTTCAAGAGGAAAACCAGTTATCATGAAAGTTCCAAGTAAATGAAAATCTACCCCCCCTCCCCCCCCGCAACGTTTTTTAAAGGATTTCGAGAAATTACAACATTGAGCTCTGGGAAAACTGGGGTGGACATGTCCACCCCAGTCCACCCCGTGGCGACGCCACTGCTTTCCATGTACTGGCGCAGCGGTGCAGCAGTTGATAATTCATTGACAATGTCAGTTTTTCATCCTTCCTTCGAAATGATACTTCCTAGCTACTGTAGTTTGTGTTTATGGGGAATTTTAAAATGTTTCATACAATCGTGTAGATTTAGGATGTTTGCAAAGACCTGCTACCTACTTCCCTATATGCACAAGCTACATTGCTAGCAAGTATCATTTCAAAGAAATGATAAAAATCTGAAAGTTTTTGTATTGATCAAAGTGATAGTAAAGTTGTGCAATCATCAGTGGACCGCTCACGCAACATAATCCATTTCCTAATTCCCTAGTCATTTTGAGGAGCACTCCCTTTATTCTGCCAAGTTCAGTCTTTAGAAAGTTTGATTGCTGTTTTCAATCTTTTTGGGCAGTTTGCAGGGGAAAAATTTCCAACAAATCCTTAATATATCAACAAATTGTCATCTTAAAAATCAACAAAAACTAACCAAGAATAATATAGGATATCAACAAAAGATTATTAAGTAAAAAACTATTGAAATTGGTGCAGTGTATGATTTATCATGGCCTGTCCAAAATGGGAACTTTTCATGGCTCATCCAGTAGAGACGCCATTGGAAACAATTGTGCTCTCCAGAACAAAGCTTTTGGGAAATGCAAAACACATTTCATCGGCTTAGTGACAATAAGGGTCAGTGGGCACACAAGCGAAGCATTTCAAAGAAAACAGTGAATCAGGCGGCATTACACAGAGGCTACTTTCTCCTATTCATAAAGTCCGCACACAGGCCAATGCTTGGAAAGGCTGCAGGAATTTACTTTTGATATGTCCCTTTTGAACAGGTTGCATGAATGCGTCTCAGCCATCTCTAGCAACTGTGACAGCCTTGCTTCGTAATGACAGCTGATATGGAGCTGACTTTGAGAAACCATTTAGCTTTGCTCAATAACAAACCCTAGCTCAATAGCAAGTGTCCTGCAGATGTTTTAAAGTAATCCTATTGTGAAAAAATATTAAATCATTTCAACAAGGTAGAGAAGTCATTATGCTCACACAGTTAAATAGCTATCTTTGAACATATTTACATTAGCTAACGTCAAGTTTTCTATTTCATTATCTGTCATATTTTGGAACATCAGGAGGGAAACGCAGTTTCACTATGAATCAGAGGGGGAGAACAAATTTTTATCTGCAATTTTATTGAACCTAGCCCTTCTATTCTTCGATTCTGGATGGCCTTGTCTGAAAAAGGGTTTTTTCAGGCATTCTAAAGAGCATGGCCCCCAAACATTTTTCCGGGGGCAAGCCCCTGGACCCCCCATTTTTACTCGCTTTGATCGCAACTTGCCCCCCCACCCCCCAGAAACAGGACCCTGGCTATGCCACTGTCCATGGCGAGGGGTCTAAATAGATATTATGAGAAACTGATTCTCCTCCACACACAGTTTTTCGGGGCCCGTTCACTGACCCCAAAGTTAAGCAGCTTGACCACCTATTGGCACCCTTTTGGTTGCTTTTCCTGGTGGGTTGAATGGTAGCCAGTCCGCCACTGGGGGGGCAGGGTGCCATAGGGCTTCTTGGTTGACTGCTTTTGTTGCATTTGTTGCTTCTGCAGTAGAGGCTTTGTGTTCTTTAACATGACAAGAATTCTTTTATGATAGGAATTCTTGAGCCTTCTTATGAAAGACTATAAATTTCTAAACAAGAATTCTTTGGCAGGAAAACCATGTTAGTGCACGAGACCTGTACTGTGTGGCCCCAAACCCCTTCTGCTCTGCTCCTGTGGAATATCTTCCNCCCCAAACATTTTTCCGGGGGCAAGCCCCTGGACCCCCCATTTTTACTCGCTTTGATCGCAACTTGCCCCCCCACCCCCCAGAAACAGGACCCTGGCTATGCCACTGTCCATGGCGAGGGGTCTAAATAGATATTATGAGAAACTGATTCTCCTCCACACACAGTTTTTCGGGGCCCGTTCACTGCCCCCAAAGTTAAGCAGCTTGACCACCTATTGGCACCCTTTTGGTTGCTTTTCCTGGTGGGTTGAATGGTAGCCAGTCCGCCACTGGGGGGGCAGGGTGCCATAGGGCTTCTTGGTTGACTGCTTTTGCTGCAGTATGATAGGAATTCTTGAGCCTTCTTATGAAAGACTATCAACTTCTAAACAAGAATTCTTTGGCAGGAAAACCATGTTAGTGCACGAGACCTGTACTGTGTGGCCCCAAACCCCTTCTGCTCTGCTCCTGTGGAATATCTTCCAATACCAACACTCAAGGTATATGTTAATTTGTCCTTTTTAGGAATGATCATTGGCCTGATTGTCAAGTATGCAGGTGGTGGACCAACTGCAAGTGGCGTACGTGTCAGTCTTAAAAATGTCACATCAGCACCACAGACACTTTGGGTCACACTGAGTAATTCTGCCAATTTTTCATATAATTTGAAAGGGATGCTGCGGACAGTTACAACAAAAAAGGGGTCAGAACTGGAAGATATGGTAAGTGAATATTCAGATTATATTTATTCAGCCGCAGTTACTCCAAAGAAGGCTACTTGAAAAGAAGGATCTCCTGAAAAATATCACAAATTTGCAAGAATTAGTGCTCAGGAGGGGTATTAAAGGACAAGTCCGGGGTTGGTATGATTGATGATAAAGTACAAGATAATACTGCTATGAATGATGTGCGATACTTTTTTCCACTATTTTTCGCCTTCTCCTTGTGAAATTACGTACTCAAATGAGTAATTTGAGCGAATTGACATCATATCAGGCAAATGAAAACGAGGCTGTGTGATTGTTTTCAGCCTCTTTATCATTGCAAGCCTCTTTATCGTGTACTCATGCATTGAAAATGGCCTGAGAACACGATAAAGAGGCTCGCTACGATAAAGGGGCAAAAAACAATCACACATCCTCCTTTTCGTTTGCGCGATATGACGTCACTCCGCTCAAATTGCTTATTTGAATACGTAATTTCACAAGGAGAAGGGAAAAAATAGTGGAAAAAGTATCATAAATCATTCATAGCAGTATTATCTTGTATTTTATCATCAATCATACCAACCCTGGACTTGTCCTTAAAGAAGATCCTTGTGAGATGTAATTAAACAATCAGTCAGTGATATAGTTGATAGGTACATTATAGGCCTTGCACACATAAACATATGGTTTTCCTGCCTAAGAATTATTACGAATGTTCTTAATTTCTTAAGAATTCTTTCGTAAAAGAATTTACAGTCTTTCTTTCACATGGCACAAGAATTCTTATCATAATATGTGAAGAATTTTTCAAAATTTTGAAGAATTTTTGAGAATTCCTGTCATGTTAGTGTGTGCAAGGTGTATACTGTATAGTATGTCAAGGAGAGCTCTTTCCTTTTTTGATAAGTTTAAGAGAGTGATCCACAGCTCCCCTCCATCATTTCAGCAGCATCTTGCACCCATAGGGAGAAACAAGAGTTATGGCTCTCTTCAAATGGACGGCCTCTGTGTTAAACATGTATTTCCTTGTTTATAGGCAGTGTTTGACTCAGAAATCTTCTTCTATGTCCTTCTTCCACCAATCATCTTCTTTGCTGGATATAACATGCAGAAGGTAAGCAATCCCTTTTTGGGTACCATTCTTCGCTATTTCCTCGGCGAATTAAAACAGACGTTGGTGTACTTGCCTTTTTGTATGATAATGATAACCATTTCATGTGTTGCTGCATTTTCCCTTATTGACAGTTTCTTGCCAAAGACTACTTAAAGGGGCTGTGCAGGCTAAACTTTCAAGAATCCTAAACTTTCTCTCCTCAATGCAGGCAAGTAGCAGAAGATACATTGCAAATGAAGATGTTTTCTACATGTTTGAACCCTGTAGAATTCGCCAGTGCAATCAGATTTTTTATACCATCAGCGATTAAAGAGATACAGCTGGATTCTGAGCGAGGGGTTTTAGATGTGTTCAGCCTAAACACACCAAAGGCAATAGGCAGGCTAAAGAAATTATGCCATGCGGCAATTAGAGAGGAATTTCCCATTGAATTTGATGATATTTGCCAGCTTATCTTCATCTTGTTTACTAAAATCTTGTCCAACCCCTTTAAGAAGTTTTATTAAAAATTGTTTATTTTTGCAATAAATCTTGCATAAGAGTTTTTAGGCTTTTTTACTGTCTCATACCTTTCATGAATTCTTGTTAGATTGTGAATTTTTTTTAAATTCAAAAGATTTTCTTGAGAATTTTTGTCATGTTGTAAGCTTATGCGTTTTTTCTGAAACATCCTGCGGTAGTGAATTTATTTCCCCGTGAAGCAAACTGATCGTTTTGTCATTTATTGTGCCTCAATGAGGCTAAAGCAGCATATTTTTTTATTTTCAGCGGTTCTTCTTTCGAAATCTTGGCGCAGTCTTGATGTATGCTTTTGTTGGAACGACCATTTCAACAATTGTTTTTGGGTAAGAAGTTCTTTCCAAATACGTTGCTGTTTTGAGGGATTCTGAGATAGAAGCTTGAAATTATCAGACAAAATTGCCAAGCTCAACCAACCAAAATTTTGATTAACTTTCCATATTAGGCATGGGTTCTGAACGTCAATCAAACATCAATTCAGCCTATGCTACGAGTTTCTTCTTGTTAATCCTATGTTTCGTGGATCATCAAAAGGCTACCTTTTTACATTTCTACCCTTTGTTTGGAGCACACTCCCATTACATTCATTGCAAAAATATATCAGTCAAAAACTGTTTGTAAAGAGTTTGATTTCAATGAATTTGGTTTGGATTGGAATTTACGAAATTTTGTTTTAAATTTTGAGAAAGGCTCTATGGAAACTCTGTAAAAATTGACAATAAAGAATTAAAGATGAAATTTGAAGTTTGAATGAAGCTGAGGGAAGGCGAATAATGATCCGTAATCTTCAAAGCTTTTGCACTGTGGAAGATAAGTGAAATAGAAATATCAGGTGCCCCTAAGTACGCAGAAAGTGATATTTAAAGATTGCTAACATACCGTAAGAGCTCTATTGAGCCCCCAGGGGCTTATTTAATTGTGGATACTCCAGAAGGGGCTTAAAAGAGAAGGGGGCTTATTAGAGAGGGGGAGGGGCTTATTCAAAAAATCAAATGACCAGGATATATATGATAGCTTTTCAGTTCTTTTACCCCATATTTGGCCGATTTAACATACAATTTTATGAGTCAATTACATAAACTCGACACAGTTTTATCCCAAACCATATCAAAATTAACTTGCAAACTTGTTTAGCTAAATAAATGGAAAATATTTGGTAGCCTCTAGAATTNAGAGAGAAAAATAATTGCTAATGCTACACGTAACCTTAAAGGGGACCTACATAAAACTACACGTAACTGCTACTACAAATAAATGGAATGTTTAAAATACAAACGGAAAACTAAGGTACAAGCGAAGGAAGCTTGCAATCAAGTACGGTAATTGCAAGTGTAGGTTTGAAAGTTAGAGCCAAACATGGTGAATTTGCAAATCCAAGTTTTGATTGCAAGCTGCCTTAAGACATTACATGATTACAAACGAAGAGAACTGCTAAAAAACAAACACATACAGACAGAAGGGGTTTGGGTGTTCTACGTAGAGATATGAGTGATCTTCATTCAAAGCGTTCTGTTTCGAAAATGTAGTTAATTGTTGCATTCAAGATTAATCTATTGGCTTCCAAGGGCAAATTTTTATTTCCATATAGAAGAAGCTGCAAAATATTGTTGTCTGGAGCCTCGGAGTATCCATATGCTTCAAGTACATCATTGACACCAACGAGAAGACTGCATTAAGGTACATTATAGGCCTTGCACACATAAACATATGGTTTTCCTGCCTAAGAATTTTGAAGAATGTTCTTAATTTCTTAAGAATTCTTTCTTAAAAGAATTTACAGTGTTTCTTTCACATGGCACAAGAATTTTTATCATGATATGTGAAGAAGTTTTCAAAATTTTGAAGAATTTTTGAGAATTCCTGTCATGTTAATGTGTGCAAGGTCTGTACTGTATAGTACGTCAAGGAGAGCTCTTTACTTTTTTGATAACTTTAAAAGAGCGATCCACTGCTCCCCTCCATCATTTGAGCAGCATTTTGCACCCATGGGGAGGAGCAAGAGTTAATGGCTCTCTTCAAATGGCCAGGCCTGTGTGTTAAACATGTATTTCCTTGTTTATAGGCAGTGTTTGACTCAGAAATATTCTTCTATGTCCTTCTTCCACCAATCATCTTCTTTGCTGGATATAACATGCAGAAGGTAAGCAATCCCTTTTTGGGTACCATTCTTCGCTATTTCCTCGGCGAATTAAAACAGACGTTGGTGTACTTGCCTCTTTGTATGATAATGATAACCATTTCATGTGTTGCATTTTTTCCCTTATTGACAGTTTCTTGCCAAAGACTACTTAAAGGGGCTGTGCAGGCTAAACTTTCAAAAATCCTAAACTTTCTCTCCTCAATGCAGGCAAGTAGCAGAAGATACATTGCAATTGAAGATGTTTTCTACATGTTTGAACCCCGTAGAATTCGCCAGTACTATCAGATTTTTTATGCCATCAACGATTATAGAGATAAAGCTGGATTCTGAGCGACGAGTTTCAGATGTGTTTAGCCTAAACACATGAAATGCAACGGGCAGGCTAAAGAAATTATGCCATGCGGCAGTTAGAGAGGAATTTCCCATTGAATTTGATGATATTTTGCCAGCTTATCTTCATCTTGTTTACTAAAATCTTGTGCAACCCCTTTAAGAAGTTTTATGAAAGATTTTTTATTTTTTCAACAAATCTTGCATAAGAGCTTTTTTACTGTCTCATACCTTTCATGAATTCTTGTTAGATTGTGAAATTTTTTTTAAATTCAAAAGAAATTCTTGAGAATCTTTGTCATGTTGTAAGCTTATGCGTTTTTTCTGAAACATCCTGCGGTACTGAATTTATTTCCCCGTGAAACAAACTGATGGTTTTGTCATTTATTGTGCCTCAATGAGGCTAAAGCAGCATATATTTTTATTTTCAGCGCTTCTTCTTTCGAAATCTTGGCGCAGTCTTGATGTATGCTTTTGTTGGAACGACCATTTCAACAATTGTCTTTGGGTAAGAAGTTCTTTCCAAATACTTTGCTGTTTTGAGGGATTCTGAGATATAAGCTTGAAATTATCAGACAAAATTGCCAAGCTCAACCAACCAAAATTTTGGATCATATTTCCATATATAACGTTAGTTATGAACGTCAATCAAACATCAATTCAGCATTGGCCACGAGTTTCTTCTTGTTAATCCTATGTTCCGTGGATCATCAAAAGGCTACCTTTTTACATTTCTACCCTTTGTTTGGAGCATACTCCCATTACATTAATTGCAAAAATATATCAGTCAAAGTTGTTAAGGAGTTTGATTTCAGTGAATTTGTTTTGGACTGGAATTTGCGAAATTTTGTTTAAAATTTTGAGAACAGCCCTGTGGAAACTCTGTAGAAATTAACAATAAAGAATTAAAGATGAAATTCGAAGTTTGAATGAAGCTGAAGGAAGGCGAATAATGATCAGTAATCTTCAAAGCTTTTACTATTTGGAAGATGAATGAAAAAGAAATATCAGGTGCCCCAGAAGTACGCAGAAAGTGATATTTAAAGATTGCTAACATACCGTAAAAGCTCTATTGAGCCCGCAGGGGGCTTATTTAATTTCGGATACTCCAGAGGGGGCTTAAAAGAGAAGGGGGCTTATTCACAAAATCAAATGACCAGGATATATATGACAGCATTTCAGTTCTTTTCCCTACATTTTGCCGATTCAATTTTTTGCAAGTCAAATACATAAATTCATCACAATTTTGTCCCAGACCATATCAAAATTAGCATGCAAATTCGTTCAGCTAAATATAGCCTCTGGAATTCGATATAAGTGGGGGGCTCAATAGAGAGGGGGGCTTATTTGAAAGTTTGGCTAAGATGGGAAGGGCTTATTAGAGAGGCAGGCTTAATAGAGAGGGGCTTAAACGAGCTTTGACAGTAATCAAACTTCGGTAATTTTTCTAAATATTTCCTTTTTTGGACACCTGGTAGAGTGACAACATTTGCACAAGTTCCCGAGGACATACAACGAAAAACGAAAAGAATGTTGTAGAAACGAAAAGAATGGACCAGTGCATCGTACAGATGTTTTTGAACCTCGACAAATTATTTGAAAATTAAAGATTCGTATTTTGTAGTTTGTACTAAATTAAAATTGCCAGTACCTATAATATTCGCGATTTTATATTTTGATAACCAGTTTTCATCAACATTTGATTACACCGAATTTGTTGCAGTTGCTCAATTAATAAATATTTTCCGCGCAGGTCAATGGTTTACGCTTACACGAGTATGATTCACAACCCAAATTATTCAAAATTTGATTTTCAAAAGTGTTTGATGTTTGGATCATTAATTTCTGCCACTGATCCAGGTAAGTGAAGTAGAATTTTAACCACACAATTTTTAGAATCGCATCTCTCGGTTTACTTTCTTTCACAGTTTATTACACTTAAAATTGTATGATTGTAAAATAGCTTCGTTATTTGAAAATCACTTCGCGTGAGGGCAATGTTTTCTTCTGACGGTGACAAAATATTTGATAAATATTTACAATATCTTTCCGCTACATATGTAACGCTTATAGAGAACTCTAGATTAAAAGATGCGGGAGATGCACTTAGCTGTCTGTTTCAATCTTTAGATATGCGAGGGCTATCATGATTTATAAGATAACTAATGATTTGTGCCCTGACGCTTGAAAGGAAGATTTTTAAGAAGGTCGCAGTTATCTAACTATTTTGCTACATATTTGGCTATCTAACGATTTTTATATTTAACGTTTTAATTTTTGCATTGTAGTAACGGTCCTGACAATATTCAGTGATATGAATGTTGATGTGGATTTATATGCATTGGTGTTTGGAGAGAGTGTTATGAATGACGCTGTTGCTATTGTACTATACAGGTATTTTCTTTCATGCACGTAACAGATAAATATAGCTAGGGTAGGTTTTGTAACATTACTTTCTATTCTTTTAATTACGTCGCCAGAGCAATTAGCAATTGCCCATAAAAAGGAATTTGTATTGTCGATTAGTTAAGCTGTAAGGCCCAGTTTATACATCGTTTTTTGTCGTGTCTAATTTAATAGATGTTTCTAAAAACTTCTAAGTGTCGATTAACTTTGACATAGAGGTGAAGCGCTCGTGTGTGTTGTTCTGGGTTAGGAGAGTCCTAACGATTTGATCAAATGTCTTAGGCCCTTTTTCAGTCATTTTGAAAACATGAAACTTTTGTAAAGTTGAATTTACCCATATTTGCAGTGCTCGTAAGAAGACAAGAAAAATCACAAAAATACTTCGATCTTTTGGCTTTTAACTAGAATTTGAATCATTCAAATCCATGAAAAACTTGTTGTGCTACGAATTTTCGAAAGTGGGAAATTTTTTCTGGTTCACCTGGTATTTCTTGTTCAGCTTCTGAATTAGTTACATAAAATGCCCATCCTTCTGCAATCTATTCTTCTTTCGCATGACAGTACATGAAATTCTCAATTTAGCGCTTTAAGACTATCTTTCTCTTTGCAGGTCTATCGAATCGTACACAGCAACTGGTATCGCCGCTGGTCCGCTTTTTAAAGCAATTGGACAATTTATTGGTGTATTTGGTGGATCTTTTATACTTGGCAGTGTTATGGGACTCATAACTGCATTAGTATCCTTTCACCAGTACTAGGCATTTATTATACCGGATGAGTCAATAAAAAGGCCCGGCGTTTGAAAAAATGCTGCTCCCTGAATATCAAAGTAATAATATTGAAAACTGTCTTGTTTCGTTCCTGATATGTCCAATTAGATTCAGTAATTTACCCGGCTTTAATCGGCCACTCCTTCCCATCGATATGAGAGATTTTCAACAGAAAGCCCCATTCAAAAACCTGCAAAAACGAATGAAAACGACGAGCAAAATTTCCCTTTGCTTTCCTTCCTAGCAATTATGATGATAAAATGTTTCTTTTCCATACTTAAAGCATGGGCGATGATGCACCGATTTTGTGGGAAGGGAAGATAATAATTGTAGAATTTCTTACCAATTAGTTGACCAGTTCTCTAATCTGCATTTCTGTTGATCAATTTGAGTGAACAAGATCAGTAAACGTTTATTTCTTTGCAGTATCTTTCTCGGCTCCGTTCAGTTAGGCCCCCACGAGTTCCAACTGTTGTTGCAACTGCAAAAGTTTCTCAAGCCTCTCCTTCGTAGTGACGTAAAAGGGAAAGCGCAGGGGAGGAAGATTCAAATCCAAAATTCAACTTGTGGGGGCCTAACTGAACAGAGCCGAGAAAGATACTGCAAAGAAACGAATGTTTACTGATCTTGTTCACTCAAATTGATCAACAGAAATGCAGATAAGAGAACTGGTCTACTAATGGGTAAGAAATTCTACAATTGTTATTTTCCTTTCCCACAAAATCGGTGCATCATCGCCCATGCTTAAAGGTAAAAATTACAATCGAAAATCGAAAAACCTTATCTTGAGCTATACTTTACTGGCAACATAGTCAATCTTGCGTAAGAAGCCACCATTTCCAGATTTTTTATTATCGTTGAAGTCTCCAATGAAAGTGTGCGTTTCTTTCTCTAATTGTAGTCAAATTTTGGTGATTTTTCAAACAGGGTACTTTTTTGGGACACCCGATGGTAGTTCTAGAAATCTGGACCCGAAAATTTAGCAACAGTTGATTTTCCTTGACCTCTTTAAGCTCACAAAATTAACAAATATAAAACAATTCCCGCAGTTGGAAACAGCATTATTTGCATTGATGTCATATAGTACATTCTTGCTTGCCGAAATTTCATCGCTTACAGGTAAGTTTGAAATGTTGTAGTACAGTAGCTTAGAAAGACTCTATTTCCCTCTCTGTTGGGACTCATTCTCATTTTCATTTGCCCATTCCAAAATATGTTGTTTTATTTCATGCTGCTTGGATAGGGTCCACTCATGCAGTGACTGCCATTATCGGAACCAACAAGGGCAGATTTTGTAATACAATAGCAACAGGTGTATTTGATTGACACCTCAATTCAAAGCGATTAGCGAAGTTGCAAACAAAGGAAATTCTCTCAATCAGTAATTCAAAACAAACAAAGCCGCAAAAATTTTTCCGAAACTTGTAGGGCAAACTCTCGCCTTGCGCAAGCGAAAGGTGGTTTTTAAGAGAAATTACGTGCTTATAACAAAAGAAGAAGGGTAAATCTAAAGATCTGCCTGGCGGATTTTGCTTATTTGATTCAGAAGCCCAGCAGAGGGCATTGTGATTCTCGCGTATTTATGGTTTAAATGAAACGATTACTAAACAGCTCCTGAATCAAACAAACAAAATCTGCCCTTTTTACATATTTGCTAATGACTCCTATGGTTTTCTTTGAAGGAATCGTTGCTGTACTCTTCTGTGGTATTTCACAAGCTCAATACACATTCCCAAATTTATCAAGCGAATCCAAGTTTGCCACAAAACAGGTGAGTATTGTCAATATCTAATGAATGAGAGTATTTGATAAAATGTTTGTGGCTTGATCGAATTGTGCTTTCAATGTAGAGACCTTCCTGGGATGATGCACAAGGTAACTCAGAAAGAATGGTAGTACAGTAAGAACCCGCAAAACAGAAACCAGTTTTTTCAAAACAGTTTAGGCTCTTATTAAGACATGTTTAGGTTCTTATTACTACTATCATTCCGAACATTCGGCTTCCCGAACGGCTGTGGCGGCATACACAATGTTCCTCCATTCCTCTCTGCCCTGGGCTGTTGTAATGGCCTCAGTCATAGTCAGTCCTAGCTTCTCTTTGATTGTATTTGTCGTTCTGGTTTTCTGCCGTTCTCTTGATCTTTTTCCAAATACCATGCCTGTCAGTAAGTCATTTTCTATGCATCTTTGTCTCATAATGTGTCCCATGAATTGAAGTTTCTGTTGCTCTATCTCTTTAACAAGTCCTTTAGTTTCCCCGATCTCGTCGAGAACACTTTTGTTTGATCTCTTTTCCGTCCAGCTGATTCTTAACAGTCTCCTGTATGCCCACAGCTCAAATGACTGTATTCTAGCTCGATCACTCTTTTTCATTGCTCAGCATTCAGAGCCATATGTTGCAATTGGAAATACTATTGATCTTAGCAGTCTTATCTTTGTGTTTTTACTGATAGATTTGTCCTTCCATATCTTACTCAGAGAAACTGTAGGTTCTTATTAAAAGGGCATTAATCTGGAAACAGACTGAAAGGTTTCTTATCACATGGTTAAGAAACCTTCAGTGATTTCAACTTAAATCTTTAAAGGAAACCACGAACAAACACTATTGAACAGTATGTTCTTGTTGCCTAGCATGCTCTCTAAGTTTACTCAAACATGGCATACATGCCAAGTATAGATGGGGACGCTTTTGCATGAAATCTCCAACAAATGTTTGGCACCTGATTTTAACAAAGATTATTAAATAGAATTTATTTGGGATCCTCCCATAAGGAACCTTCCTAAAATCAGGCTGAGAAGTTTCTTATATAATGAGTGCAAAATTTCTTTAAAAAGCCAGCCTGGGGTTTCTTATATAAGTGGTTTCTATTTGTGGGTTCCTACTGTAGGATTAAAGCAGTATTGAGTATTAGAAAAATCGCTAAAAGTCGATGATAAAACTTATCATGAGCTATACCTCTTCAGCACCATAGTTGATTTTGCCAAAGATCTGAAAATTTGTTTCGACCTCTTATTACCCTTGAAATCTGCTGATAGTGTGTGTTTCTTTTTGACACTTACGGCCAAGTTGGAAGCTTAATAAACACAAATAATTGATCTGGTAATCATCAATATTTTTACAGCATGATTTATAATCAAGCAGAACTAAAAAGAGCTAAATTTGCTAATTTCTAAACCAATCACAAGATCAGCCATAACTTGAACAATAATTTAGTCTTTGATCTGCTTGCCAAAAAATAATTTCAAGATTGGCTCTGTAATCAAATTTCGGTGATTTGTCAAACAGGGGTACTTTTTATTGGGACACCCGGTACAAAATTAAAAAAAAAAAAAAAAAAAAAAAAAGAGTCAATTACATAAACTCGACACAGTTTTATCCCAAACCATATCAAAATTAACTTGCAAACTTGTTTAGCTAAATAAATGGAAAATATTTGGTAGCCTCTAGAATTCGATATAAGTGGGGGGGGGGGGCTCAATAGAGAGGGAGGCTTGTTAAACATTTTGGCTCAGAGGGGATGGGCTTATTAGAGAGGGGGCTTAATAGAGCTTTGACAGTAATCAAACTTCGGTAATTTTGCTAAATATTTCCTTTTTTGGACACCTGGTAGAGTGATAAAATTTGCACAAGTTCCCGAGGACACAAAAGTGTAGAAACGAAAAGAATGGACCAGTGCATCGTACAGATGTTTTTGAACCTCAATAAATTATTTGAAAATTAAAGATTCCTATTGTGTAGTTCGTACTAAATTTAAATTGCCAGTACCTATAATATTCGCGATTTTGTATTTTGATAACCAGTTTTCTTCAACATTTGATTACACCGAATTTGTTGCAGTTGCTCAATTAATAGATATTTTCCGCGCAGGTCAATGGTTTACGCTTACACGAGTATGATTCACAACCCAAATTATTCAAAATTTGATTTTCAAAAGTGTTTGATGTTTGGATCATTAATTTCTGCCACTGATCCAGGTAAGTGAAGTAGAATTTTAACCACACAATTTTTAGAATCGCACCTCTCGGTTTACTTTCTTTCACAGTTTATTGCACTTAAAATTGTATGATGTAAAATAACTTCGTTATTTGAAAATCACTTCGAGTGAGGGAAATGTTTTCTTCTGACGGTGACAAAGTATTTGATAAACATTTACAATATCTTTCCGTTACATATGTAACGCTTATAGAGAACTCTAGATTAAAAGATGGCTGGAGATGCGGGAGATGCACTTAGCTGTCTGTTTCAATCTTTAGATATGCGAGGGCTATCATGATTTATAAGATAAGTAATGATTTGTGCCCTGACGCTTGAAAGGAAGATTTTTAAGAAGGTCGCAGTTATCTAACTATTTTGCTACATATTTGGCTATCTAACGATTTTTTATATTTAACGTTTTAATTTTTGCATTGTAGTAACGGTCCTGACAATATTCAGTGATATGAATGTTGATGTGGATTTATATGCATTGGTGTTTGGAGAGAGTGTTATGAATGACGCTGTTGCTATTGTACTATACAGGTATTTTCTTTCATACACGTAACAAATAAATACAGCAAGGGTAGGTTTTGTAACAATACTTTCTATTCTTTTAATTAAGTAGCCAGAGCAATTAGCAATTGCCCATAAAAAGGAATTTGTATTGTCGATTAGGTAAGCTGTAAGGCCCAGTTTAAACATCGTGTTTTGCCGTGTCTAATTTAATAGATGTTTCCAAAAACTTCTAAGTGTCGATTAACTTCGACATAGAGGTGAAGCGCTCGTGTGTGTTGTTCTGGGTTAGGAGAGTCCTAACGATTTGATCAAGTGTTTTAGGCCCTTTTTCAGTCATTTTGAAAACATGAAACTTTTGTAAAGTTGAATTTACCCATATTTGCAGTGCTCGTAAGAAGACAAAAAAAATCACAAAAATACTTTGATCTTTTGGCTTTTAACTAGAATTTGAATCATTCAAATCCATGAAAAACTTGTTGTGCTACGAATTTTCGAAAGTGGGAATTTTTTTCTGGTTCACCTGGTATTTCTTGTTCAGCTTCTAAATTAGTTACATAAAATGCCCATCCTTCTGCAATCTATTCTTCTTTTGCATGACAGTACATGAAATTCTCAATTTTGTACTTTAAGAATATCTTTCTCTTTGCAGGTCTATCGAATCGTACACAGCAACTGGTATCGCCGCTGGTCCGCTTTTTAAAGCAATTGGACAATTTATTGGTGTATTTGGTGGATCTTTTATACTTGGCAGTGTTATGGGACTCATAACTGCATTAGTATCCTTTCATCAGTACTAGATATTTATTATACTGGGTGAGTCAATGGACAGGCCCGGCGTTTGAAAAAATGCTGCTCCCTGAATATCAAAGTAATAATATTGAAAACTGTCTTGTTTCGTTCCTGATATGTCCAATTAAGTCAGCAATTTACCCGGCTTTTATCGGCCATTCTTTCCCGTCGATATGAGAGATTTTCTAGAGAAAGCCCCTTTCGAAAACCTGCAAAAACGAATGAAAACAACGAGCAAAATTTCCCTTTGTTTTCCTTCCTAGCAATTATGACACTTTCATGTATTTTGTCCTCTTGGGAGAATGGAATCCCCTGAATAAGTTATTCATACCAAGGGGAAGACTGTTTCATTCCTGCCAAAAGGATAGCACGTGTTAAAGCGTGCAGAAGTCATTGCTGTAAGGCCCGTGTAAGGCAGAAATATTAGGGAAATTCTTTAATGATTTTGGACACGTTTTAAAGGTTTCTTGAAGAGGCTTTCGCGAGAAAATCTCTCACGTTTTCAGAACTGAGAGGCCCATTTCAGTCAGGTAAATTTCAAAATGGATTTTAACGCGTCTACCATTTAGCTATATATTTGATAGCAGTACTCCTGTTTAAAAAATGCCAGAGCTCGATTATCAAACTTACTCATCATAGAATTTTCATTTTGATCTTTGTTGCCAACGCGCCTGAGATCTGCGATAACGCAAAATTCCTTTGCAAAACACTTCTATTGTTGCTATTCGCGGGCATCTGCAGGTGACATCTAATTTGAGACAGACTATAAATATATGAAGATGATAAAATGTTTGCTTTCCATACTGAAAGGTAAAAATTACAAATCGAAAATCGAAAAACCTTATCTTGAGCTATACTTTACTGGCAACATTGTCAATCTTGCCAAAGGAGACACCATTTCCAGATTTTTTTATCGTTGAAGTCTCCAATGAAAGTGTGCGTTTCTTTCTTTAATTGCAGTCAAATTTTGGTGATTTTTCAAACAGGGTACTTTTTTGGGACACCCGATAGTAGTTGTAGAAATCTGGACCCGAAAATTTAGCAACAGTTGATTTTCCTTGACCTCTTGAAGCTCACAAAATTAACAAATATAAAACAATTCCCGCAGTTGGAAACAGCATTATTTGCATTGATGTCATACAGTACATTCTTGCTTGCCGAAATTTCATCGCTTACAGGTAAGTTTGAAATTTTGTAGTATCTTAGAGAGACTCTATTTCCCTCTCTGTTGGGACTCATTCTCATTTTCATTTGCCCATTCCGAAAGATGTTGTTTTATTTCATGCTTCTTGGATCGGTTCCACTCATGCAGTGACCGCCATTATCGGAACCAACAAGGGCAGGTTTTGTAATACAATAGCAACAGTTGTATTTGACTGACACCTCAATTCAAAGCGATTAGCGACTGCAGACAAAGGAAATTCTCTCAATCAGTAATTCAAACGTGCTTATAACGTGGCTTCCATTTTTTTTTTCAAACTGAACTGAATGGTTTCCTCTCTCTTTGGAGTAAGCCAGGCCAATTACTGACGACCAAGGTAACTTTAAATATCACTGTTAATTATAACATCCAAATTTCCGCACCAAAATTACCGCGTTTCCTATAGCGCGGGATTTCCCTAGGGCTTCTGCTGAAAATGCATGGGATTTTTGAAAATACAGGAAACATGTTTGTCTCTTCATATATCTGCATCAAGGCTTTGTCAGAGCCTTGCATACATTAAAGGGGCTCCGTCGTCAAAATGTAAACAAAACGATGATTTTTGCAGTTTTTTAAGTTGCTGTTTGGGCATTAATCCTTGTACTTCACTAAGTAACAAACCAAACATTCATATCTTCTACGATTGCTCGGATATAAGTGGAGTTTTAACGGTCACTTTTAGTGGCTTGGGTGAAGCCACCAAACAAACTGCAGAGAACAATGGTTGAACAATGGATAATCCCCGACACATGCGAGATTATGGATTTGTTTACTGTTTGACGACTGAGCCCCTTTAATGTATGTCATTCAGCATAAGCAATTTATATACCGGGTGTTCGAAAAAAGTACTCCTGTTTAAAAAAATCATCAAAAATTGATTCTTAAACCTTTGATAAAGTTTTCTTTTTGACTTATTGTGTCAAAGACCCAAACATATTCATAGATGATACAATGTTTGCTTTTTATTTAAGAAGGTAGAGAAATTACACGTTGAAAAATCTTATTTTGAGCCACACTTTTTAAGCAAAATATTCAGTCTTGCCTAAGAGTCCATATTTTCAAATTTTTCAACATCATCGAAGTCTCCAATAACCCTATGCATTTCTTTCTGTCATTTGTGACCAAACTAGAAACTTTATATGCACAAAGAAATTGATTAGGCAATCATAAATGCTTTTTTGCAGTATGTTTCAAAACCAGGTAGCCCTAAAAAGAGCTAAATTTGCTAACTTTAAACCAATTACAAGATCAGCTATGTCTGGGAAAATAATTTGGTTCTTGATCTACTTGGCAAAGAAAGAAAATTGAAGATCGGTCGTGTAATAAAATTTTGGTGATTTTTCAAACGGGAGTACTTTTTTGGGATACCCCGGTAGATGTAAATCATCTTTGAAGAGTTATACATCCCTTTGGTTAGCATATGTGACTGCACATTTTACATATTTGCCAATAATTCCTATGTTTTTCTTGGAAGGAATCGTTGCTGTACTCTTCTGTGGTATTTCACAAGCTCAATACACATTCCCAAATTTATCAAGCGAATCCAAGTTTGCCACAAAACAGGTGAGTATTGTCAATATCTAATGAATGAGAGTATTTGATAAAATGTTTGTGGCTTGATCGAATTGTGCTTTCAATGTAGAGACCTTCCTGGGATGATGTACGAGGTAAATCAGAAAGAATGGAAGTACAGTAAGAAACTGCAAAATAGAAACCAGTTTTTTCAAAACAGTTTAGGTTCTTATTAAAACATGTTTAGGTTCTTATTAAAAGGGCATTAATCTACCTTGAGTGATTTCAACTTAAATCTTTAAAGGAAACCCAGAACAAACACTATTGAACAGTATGTTCTTGTTGCCTAGCATGCTCTCTAAGTTTACTCAAACATGGCATACATGCCAAGTATAGATGGAGATGCTTTTGCCATGAAGTCTCCAAGAAACGTTTGGCACCTAATTTTAAAAAGGATTATTAAATAGAATTTATTTTGGATCCTCCTATGAGGAACCTTCCTAAAATCAGGCTGAGAAGTTTCTTATGCGAGGGCAACATTTCTTAAAGAAGCCAGCCTGGGGTTTCTTATAAAAGTGGTTTCTATTTGTGGGTTCCTACGGTAGGATTAAAGCAGTATTGGGTATTAGAAAAATCACTAAAAGTCGATAATGTAACTTATCATGAGCTATACCTCTTGAGCACCATAGATGATTTTGCCAAAGATCTGAAATTTGTTTCGACCTCTTCTTACCCTTGAAATCTGCTGATAGTGTGTGTTTCTTTTTGACACTTACGGCCAAGTTGGAAGCTTAATAAACACAAATAATTGATCTGGTAATCATCAATATTTTTACAGCATGATTTATAATCAAGCAGAACTAAAAAGAGCTAAATTTGCTAATTTCTAAACCAATCACAAGATCAGCCATAACTTGAACAATAATTTAGTCTTTGATCTGCTTGCCAAAAAATAATTTCAAGATTGGCTCTGTAATCAAATTTCGGTGATTTGTCAAACAGGGGTACTTTTTATTGGGACACCCGGTACAAAATTACTGAATAGAAGATTTGAAGGGGGCACAAACAAATAGTCTATCTTTTATTTCTATTTTATTTTTGTTTCTAGATATTTGGCTTGCTGAATTTCTTGTCGGAGAATTTCATTTTCTTATACGTTGGTTTGACTGTGTTTACATTTCCACAACATCAATGGGATCCTGGCTTTATGGCTTGGTCATTTGTATCCTTTCGATAAATCTAACGTTTTGGAAAGCGAATGTTGAGTCATTTAGACTGATTACANACATTTCCACAACATCAATGGGATCCTGGCTTTATGGCTTGGTCATTTGTATCCTTTCGATAAATCTAACGTTTTGGAAAGCGAATGTTGAGTCATTTAGACTGATTACATAGTCGTAGTTTTCGCTATTGATAGACTGCTAGACGCTCAAACTACCAACTACCAGTTTGAACAATTCAATTCCATTCAATTAAAGAATGTCAAAAGTTTTTCTGTTGTTGTCGTTGTCGCTGTTGTTGTTAAAGTTGCGATAACTGGGAGTATGTAGTGAGTCTGCAGTCTCATTTATCGATTGCGAAACTCCTTGAAATTAAACTTGAGAAAATGAGATAGGTATAGGATGGATCATTTGCAAATGCAGGTGTCCAAAAACATTGTGATAAACATAAATTTCTGTTGATTAAACAAAAATGCCAGGATTTCATTGGACTAAACGTATCGGGCATAACCCTTCCTCAGTAGACAACATTTCCAAAAACATTCCCTGCGTTTGATGACTCCTCTTACGGTGTACAAAGAGAGTTATAAAAATTTATAATATTCACCAGTTTCGAAGATTAATGACCTAAGTTTTAGCTAAAATCCAGAATTAGATTCTAAGATTATTTGCAAATTTCTTGGTTTGCCGTTATGTTGAGCTACAAGCGAATTTCTTAACTTTTCGTTCTTGAAAACATTGAAAACGATCAAAAAAAGCCGATCAAATTTTCTAAAAACTCGATGTGGGTAGACAAAGAGAAATTGTTTCGTGATTATTTTGGGATTTAGAAATATTTTTGTTATAATCCGCTGCACGAGCGTTGAATTGACATGCTTGGTGCACGCATCATTACACCTACTCCAGAATTTCGCAGCAGGCTAGTCGGGCTCAAATCTTTTAAAAGGTCGGTGTAAAATTATATTTCAGTTT
This sequence comes from Aurelia aurita complex sp. Pacific, assembly GCA_004194395.1. Classification (NCBI taxonomy): domain Eukaryota; kingdom Metazoa; phylum Cnidaria; class Scyphozoa; order Semaeostomeae; family Ulmaridae; genus Aurelia; species Aurelia aurita complex sp. Pacific. Next base: position 408,066 of record REGL01000145.1, read on the forward strand.
CCTTTGAATTAAATAGCTTGGAAGGAACTCAGCCTTTTTTGCTGTAAATCTGCCGTAGAAATTTATTGATATCTTGATTAGTTTCAAAATGGCGGCATTTATTGAATTTGAGGCTCTGACGTCATCAAATTTCTAAATCCTAAACCAGAAAAGATACTGATTTCTGCTTTTCACCATTTTGTAGGCCTTCATAAACTATGGTTTTCTTGAAACTTATATGGTTTTTCCTCCTTTGGTTTAGGATTTACGACGCTTTAAATATTTTCAAAATCATCCATCAATTTTTTCAAAAATCATTAAATTGCCGCCATTTTGAAAAAAAATCAAGATATCAAAATATTTCCACGGCAGATTTACAGCAAAGTTCTATCAGTTCCTTTCACGCCATTCAATTCAAAGAAAATGTCATAGAATTTACACCCACCTTTTTAAAGATTTGAAACATTTGAGCCCTACGCTAGTCGTTCAACTAACGCTCGTCCAGCAAATTATAACTATCATAATCAAATAGCTGTTTGAATTTTCCTTAACTTTGTTTCAGCTTGCTTTAGCAATATCCAGATTATTCAATATTTATCCTCTTAGTTTTATTTTGAATTTGAAACGGAAGAGAAAGATTCCTTGGAATTTTCAGCATATGCTGTACTTTTCTGGTGAGCAAACTTTTTCAGAATTATTCAATGCAAATCAATCAAATCCGAGTTTAGCAAACTTCCACACTGGCGGATGTGCGTTGAAGTTGTGTATTGTGAAGTTGTTTGCTATCATGTAATGGCCATGGTGTAGACATAACCTTTTGCTCCGCATGGTATCGTTTGAGTACTATCATATAGTAATTTGTAAGTAGCATAGTAACGTGATAAATGCGCTCATGTTCACAAGAATGTAACAAATCATTTTTTGACAAGTTTGCATTTTACAGCATTTCTTAATATACTAAACTTACGCTCAATTCAATTGCCAAGGACGTTCAATTCACTAGAAGTCTGTCTTGGGGCCTCTTCAGAGAGGGCGTGAAGTATTTAGTGCAATCAAGACACTGTTTCTCGAAAGTTAAATTAGTACTATAGTGAAAATTGTAAGGGACAGTGGGGCCCTTAGGAGTTGCTCTAACTCCAACCACCGTGCGTTACGCCACTGAGCCAAGCTTATTGAAGCAGCGTCCTGGTCCTTCCTCTCGATGTGACCACACCTCGTAATTCCTTAAGCCTGGAATTACAGAAAGTTGGCGACACTCCACACTCTACGTAGCAGGTTCGGCAGGACGGGGACTCGAACCACCAGCCTTCAGATTGGTAGTCAAGCCATGGGTATTGTGGACACAATTTGTGTGGATCGTGTCCACAATACCTGGCCTAAATGTTACTAAATGAATGAATGTAGTTCGTTACCTTGCTCGTC
>REGL01000146.1:8307-33471 GCA_004194395.1 Aurelia aurita complex sp. Pacific
AACCTGCATTATTCTTACGATTAAAGAAAGCAAACTTTTCTACGTGTATTTATTTCTGTAATTTGTCAATCCAATAGATTTTACTATTGCAAAATCTATAGCAGGGCCACCCTAACTCGACCATATTGATAAACGATCTCAGTTTTTCTAAGAGGTAAGAAAATTTGTTAGATAGAGCCTTACTTTAAATACCGTAAAAGCCCTATGAAGCCCCCTCTCTATTAACCACTATATCGAACTCCAGTGGTTACCAAAGATTTCCCAGTTATTGAGATAGGTAAGTTTGCATGTTAACTTTGATATGGTTTCAGATAAAACTGTGCCGAATTTATGTATTTCACTCCGAAAATTGTATGTTCAATCCGCACAATATTGTCCAAAAGAACTAAAAAGCTATCATCTGTATCCTTGTCATTTTATTCAGTGAATAAGCACCCTCTTTAATAGTTAAGCCCCGGGGGCTAATAGGGTTTTTAAAGTAATCGTAGCTCTATGGCCAAAAACAGTTCTACTTTACCTACACAGTTTTTAGTTGTACTTTAGGTCATAGTAAGAAAACATGAAGATTGTGAATGGAACCTTAAGAAACTCGTAAGAGACTTTCAGAATTTAAAATCTGATAATATCAAGAAACTCCAGTACTGCCTCAGACTCGCAGTTTCTTGTGAAAAATACGCGTATTCTGATTCGGAACGTTTTGAGAAGTAACGATGACGTAACTTATTCCAACTTTCAAGTTCCAGCATGTCCTCGCATCCGCTTTCGTGCCGTTGCGTAGCTGCGTCCAGCATTGTTCCGGAATTTAGCTCATGTTAAATATGGAACAAGAAGTGATTGACTCAAAAGACAAGAGAGTTGGTGTCCGCATTCAATTTATTTATTTTGCGAATTAACTTTGCTATTGGACATTCACGGCATCAACGTGTCAATAACAGATCAAACAAGAATGTAAATCGGCATTATCAGCACTTGTTCATTCAAAATAAACTTTGGTTGTGATGATTCCAAACAGAGAAATGTTAATACTAAATACAGGCCTAAACATGCTGGTTGGCCTCCGGTCAAATTCTGGCCTACCTATATATGATTGAGATTCAACAGCCACTCTGCGAACGAACGCACAACATTCAAATTTAATTTGATTAGATTTACTTGAAATGAACCTCAGGAAAAGCAGAATCATCTTTGGAGTACTTCTGATGATGTTTACAATGGGCTTTTTTGTTATGAAGAGAAGAGAAAAGACTGCAGGTATGTATAACGGGGAAAGTTGCCCACTACTACTAATAATACTGGATATGGACCTTGAAAGCACTCGAAAGTGTTCTTTCCTCTGGCCTGGCATGCAGTGATTTTAAGAAGTGCAATACTTTAGGACTGATTTGAAGTAAGAAAACAAGTTATATACGCTACACTGCAAGATGTCAGTGTGAATACAATGTTTTTTTTCCAGAAAATGAGGTTGGTTACGTTAATATGAAATGAAATAGTGGAAAATATTTGTATATTTGTTACGCCTGTCAATTCAATTATATCTTGTAAACCTTACCCATATATGTCTTGAATATTTAACTTATTTGACTTATCTATTAATTTCTTCATTTCTTAATTTATATATTTGTATGTTCGATTTGGATTAGTTGTATATATTGTAAATATGTATAGCTAGATGAAGATAATCGAATGAAAATAAGTTGACAAAAAAACATGGTTATAGCCTATCGTGAGCCCATCGTGAGCCCATCGTGAGCCCATGAACCTGAAAATTCTAAATCTTTCACAAAAATATGGGATAGATAGTATACAATAGAATAGTAAACGTAGACGTAAACGTAGCTGAGCTAACTTCTTGTATACAAGAGAAGAGCTAAACTTATAAGAAACTCTTACTACAGCATACACTCATTTTTTTTATAAGAAACTAAGGTCCAGGGCTGGTAGGCAGTTTCTTAAAGTTTTGGGCCATTTTGCTACCAAAAGTTTCTTACGTGTTTCTTATATTTTTAATGCTGGAAGTTTAGAGTTAATTTTGTTTTGTCTAAAGGGCTCCGAAATTACTTAGTAAGATCTCAAAACAAGTAAATAACATAATTCGCACGCAAAATTATGTCCAAACAGACGCTATAACTGTACAGTGTCAAAACATTTTGCGAGTGCGATAGGAAAATTAAAACTATAAATTGCAAAAGTTTCTTACCTTTTTCAATTCAGGTAGGGTTGTTTCTTAGCTTTCAAAAAATTGAGCCTACCGTTTCTTATAAGCGGTTTCTTATAAAAAAATGAGTGTATAGGGAAACCGAAACTTAGTGGATGACTTTTTGGCCGATAATGCACTATATATGAGCCAAACTTGTAGGCGCCAACAATGAGAGAACACCAATGTAGGTTAGCATTGGGAAAAAGCAATTCATTTTATATTTGAAAGTGTTCTAAGAAGCTTTGAGGGGCCTATCATTCTCTCTTCCTGAGAATTACCTGAGAGCTTCACTAAGTTTTGAAACCCTTCTTGTTGATCAAGAACTATAGCGGATGACTTGGCTAAGTTTGGGATGACCTACATAGTGATTAACTTTGATAGCTGAGAACTTCTCTGTTAGTTTTAAAACCCTCCTTTGTTGATCAAGAATTAATGACTGACTTTGCTAAGTTTGGGATGGCCTGTGTCGAGAGTAACTTAGCTGAGAACTTTGCTACGGAGTTACTGTTTTTGTGGGGGGTTGTTCACTATTTTCTTGACCTCATTCTGAAATGAAATTCCTTGGCAACTACCTTGATTGATGAGGGAGAAAACCTTTGATGGAGGTAGCAACCACTGTGCTTACATCACATGACAAATTTCAATAAATTTAAATCCATTTTGTTTCAGTAAGTTATTCATCCAGAGATTTAGCGAAAATATTTTGATCTCCAACAGTTACATTGAAAATTATCATAGAACTCAATCCTCTGTTGTTGTTGCCATGGTCATTCTCTAATAAGGACTTGTTCATTTATTCCTCTCATGAGAGAGTGGACTTGCTCCAAGTCTCGCTCTTGATAATAAATACAGGAGGGGAAAGGAGGAAAGAGGGGAGGACACAGGGAAAGGAAGAAAGAAAGGAAGAGAAAGGGAAAGGAGAGCAAATGGCTCTCCTTCCCCTTTCTCTTTCCTTTCCCCTGTCCTCCCCTCTTTCCTCCTTTCCCCTCCCGTATTTATTGATCAAGAGTGAGACTTAAAGCAAGTTCAAAAAGAGAGAAAGCACCATTAATAATCCTATTTGGCCCCCTCTGTTACTTAGCCCATCCCTTCCAAGCCAAAGTTTGCTCTTTCTTTATTAAGCATCCCCTGTTAATCAAGGAAAAGAGTTAAACTAGAATATTATATTTTATTATAAAACTGGAACAAGGTGAATGTTAATTTCTTATGGTTGGGGTTAAACACTGCCTTTGACTTGATTTTTTTTTAAATTCTATATGTTGGCCCTGAACAACATGATGTGAAAAGTCATAAAAATCACCATTTATAGTCTTTGGAAATTGACTTTTGAGTACAGCCCTCTCTCTTTTGAGTGTCCCTCTGGAACCCCCTCTGGAGAAAGTAGATAACCCTATAGGGCTTTTATGGGACATGTACAGTACAATACTGCTTAACTTGGTAAATTCTTTGTTTGATGGACTAAATTTATTTAAAAGATCACAAAAACCTCACATTTATATTAGATAAGTACACAAGAAAACGATAGAAAAGAATGGAAGTTATATTTGAGAGTTTCACTAGAAATAGGCTTCTTACTTAAATATTTACAAAGAGATGTCATATTCAAAACGATAAGAAGCTTATTTGTTCATATTCAAAACCATAAGTAGCTTATTTGTTCAGATGTTCAGCTGCCCCAATGTTCATATGAATAGCCATGTTGCCTTCTGTAAAATGTTATTCTTGACCTTTTTGACCAGTACTTGAAGCATCATCAGTTTCGTATTCATAAGTTGCTATAAAGCAGTTAAAACTGGGAAAACTCAGATGATAATAATCATCACATAGAAATTAAATTTCGAAGCTACTGTACATACATATTGTGTCACTCTAGCACGACCAAAAACTATGTAGAGTAAACAATATTTGTTGATGTCATTTGTGCTCTATTTGCTTAATAATAAAAGCTTATAAGGTCTCGTTCGAAAGAAGAAGAAATTCGTAATATTTTCAAAGAATATTGTTGAAATTTAGGCTTGCAGACGGAAGCTGAAATTGAGCATCAAAAAGGCAACTCTTGAGCACTGCGCTGTACTGTATATGTTTTAGTATTAAAGTAAAAAGAGTGCATAATGCTATATTTACAAATCATATAATCCATTTCCTTACTCACAAATCTAGATATCTTTGTATCGCCTCATGTCTCATTTTACGATTAAAGAGGCATTCCTCGAAAATTAAATGCATGCAGAGATTCATATTGTCATCCCGATCGAGAAACAGATTATGTCAGCCCTCGGAAATCATTTTCCTTTCGTCGATCGCGCTTCTCAAATGCGAGATATGGAAGAAAACGTATGCACCAATTTTAATTTCAATACCCTACCACTTTTTTATGCATCGTTCTTGGCGAGCAAAGGTAGCATATTCTCGTTATTGTTCAGTCGGTCGGGTCGCTCGTTGAATTGAGTTTGAATGTCCTGTTGTATTCGTTCATTCATGTGTCCATGGTCAACTACGTGGAAGAGAACTGATCGGATTTACCGAGAATTCTCATTTTCTGTCGCGGATGCAAATTCCAGGATATGTATGAGTTCTCGGCCTCTATTTTGAAAAATTTCTGTTTCGTTTTTGGCCGGTTTGAACTTTATTCAAGTTAGAGAAACATTGGAACATCGTTTTGAAAGCAAACAACGCAGTTTACCGATATCCGGTCTTTTTCTGCGGAATGTTATCATTTTATTTTTATTCTAATTTTTCAAAATTTATTTCAGGGGTTCAGGCTAGATAAGCAAGGCTTTACTTGAGTCGTGTAGAAGTTGCTGTTGTGTACTTTTGTTATAGATTTATCATCCATTGTAAGCAGCTTGTATTTTACGAGTAAAATTTGATTGAATTATTGCTAAGTATCTCTACTCTAGCTGTATTAAAATCTGTGCTCCTTTTACGTCTTAACCTAATAGATTTTTGTCATGTATATGCAAAGATATGGCCAAGGGTTAGCAGATGCTAAAATATCTGGTTTCCTCAAGCAATTTTTGAAAAGAATCTTTTAAGTTTTCCTTGCAGTACAATGTTTCTCATTTTCCCATGTGGCTGCTTGAGGATTACAAATCGATACAGTATATTGTGCTTTTTTTGAACAATGGTTTAGTTACTAAATTGTACACTTTGAAATTTGAATAAGACATTCTGTCAAAGAAATCAACATCACGTGGCATGAAAAACTTACTTGGGATTAATTTTCCTTGAGATAATCTTCCATGCTTGATCCAGTTTCAGTGTGATAAAATCCTTGTTATTTATTGTTGTAGTTTCAGTTTTCAGCTTCATTTATTTTTGATTTCCATTAAATACAATTTCATAATTAACTATACCAACAAAAATTACTAAACTACAAGGAAATAAAACAACATTACAGAAAACTAATACATTGAAACGGGAAATTAATGCAACATACAAATACAAACAGAGAAACAAGATAAATTGTATGGAGGGAAACCTAAAAGAGGAGCTCTTTCAATATGTAAACTAATCGAGGAGAGAGCCCCCCCCCCTATCCTACAATAATTTCGAATAAATTTTGTTGGATTTGAATGATTCCAAGAAATACATGCATTTTCTTTCGTACCATAAAATAGGAGTTGTGCAATATCAAAAATAACTTAGAACTATTGACTGACTTTGTTCAATAAGTAAATTTTCAGTTGCTTTTTGACGGATATTTTTGATGGAGCGTTTTGGAGTTCCACAGGTGATGCACTCCAAAGTTTAGCACCTAGATATCGAATCCACTTAAGACCATATGAAGACTCTTTTTTTCGAGAAGTATAGATCACCTTGACTGGCCTGTCTTGTAGAATATTTATGAACAGATGAACTGAATAAGAAGACGTTATAAAGCAAACAGGTGAAATTTTATAAACAGAGTTAAAAACAAAAGTTAGAAGTCGAAGCTCAAAAATCTCAGAAAGTTTGAGAAATTTAAGATATTGGAAGATTGGAACAGAGGGTGACAAGCGAGGCTGAAATGATATGGCTTGGACAGCTTTTTTCTGTAGTTTAAAAATTGGATCAATGTATATGATGCATATGTTTGACCCCAGACGATTAGACCATATTGTAAAAAGGACAGAAACAAGGCATTATACAAGCAGAGTAAACATCTAATTGTAGTAAGTTTCTTATTTTGAAAAAAGATTCTACATGTGCTGGCTAATTTTTAGAAAGCTCACTGAGATGGTGTTTCCAGCTTAGATGCTCATCTGAAAGGAGTCCTAAAAATTTAACAAACTTAACTCTTTGAATACGTTTAACCCTTATTTTTATGGCAGAATCAGAAGGAGCATTCACATAAGAAGAACGAAATATGATATAATTAGTCTTATCAATGTTTAATGATAACTTATTAGCATCAAGCCATTTTTTATTGATTTAAGCTCTTTGTTAACAATTTTAATTAGATTAGGCAAATCTCTGGATTCGCAGTAGATGTTTGTATCATCAGCAAAGAGATAAAAAGTGAGTTTCTTAGAAGCAGTAGCTAAATCTAAAAAAAAGTACCCCCCTTTGACTGGAGATAGTAACCAAACAATAAGATTTCATTGCTCCCCGACTTCACAGCTAAATTCATCAATCTTCAACTTAGATGCACATACCTTGCATTTAGAAATCGTCCACCAAATACCGGAGTTACAGGCTCGCAAAGTCAAAATTTACAGTGCACCCAGAGGTTTTGAAAAAGGGCCTAATCATGATTTGTATCGTGGACATTTTCCAAACTACCTGTAGACTTAAAGTTCCCGTGTTTTGCTTTTGAAAAGAGGCGCTGATTAAATAAATATAGTAAAAATGTTGTAAGAATGATAAAGTCGTGCCACATCTCCAAAATAAGCGTGCATGTGCTCCTTTTCTCCTTCTTTATACAAAACACTTGGGATCGAATGCAATGCAAGGACCGATTCCTCAAAAGAAAAGTCACTTCAAGAACAATTGAAGTAATTCAAGGTATAAATCTTTTCAAAAATAAAAAGAGTAAAGGTCAAAGTTGAAAATTCGTTGCAAAATATCTGTTTGGTGTTAGATTGTGGCTAGGCCGTTTCTCAAAACCTCTGGTTTCAGGTGCACTCCAAATGTTCACCTTGTGAACTCATATCTCCGCTGTTTGGTGGTCGATTTCAAAATGCAAGGTATGTGCATTTAAGTTGAAGACCAACGAATGTAGCCATGAATTCAAAAAGTCCCGAAATTTTATCGTTTTGTTGCCTTGTTGAGTTAAAAGGGGGTACTTTTTTTGAGACACCCGGTAGATAAGAAAAATTAAGGGGACTAATATAGAACCTTGAGGTACACCACAAGTAACTGAGCGTAATTTAGAGCTACTTCCATTAACAGAAACATATTGCTTTCTATCAGATAAATCAGATGTAAACCATTCAAGGGCACAATCACGCACACCATAGTGTTCCAAATTTGATAATTTTGTTGTAGAGTTTTTTTCATTTGTTACTGAGGAAACCAGATTTTCCGAAATCTGCGAACCCCTTGACCATGTCTTTGTGTATCAATACAAATCTATTTGACTGAGAAATAGAAGGAGCACAGATTTTACAGCTAGAGTACATAATATCATATGATATACTTTTTTATAAGAAACTAAGAATCTGGGCATGTTCTGAAAGTTTCTTCAAAGCATCAGATTTTGAGTACTCAGAGTCTCTTACGAGTTTCTTAATGTTCCATAACAATCTTCATATTTACTACCTGTACCCTGCGTGAATATTTCAAAACAAGGTTTTTTGAAACTTTTCAAATGTTTAGACCATGGTTTAGACATTACTCAAATACCTGATGAGTAATATTCGCTGGGGAATAGAACAGAATGGAACCGCACGGCATTGAATCGATATGAAATGGTAACACAATACTTCGTAGAGATCAAAGACTTCTAAGCTCATCATTAGGTTAGAGTTTTAGTTTTACCTTATGTAAAATTGCACAGAGAAGTCAACAAAATAGAATGGAACGCTCCAGAAAATGTGTTCCTACAAGCGCTAAATACTGTAGTTCCATTCCATTCTGTTCCATTTATTTCACAGCTCATTTTCAAAGCCATTCACTTTTGGAACAGAACAGGATCCTTCTCATCATTCTTGTGTGAACACCTGCAGAAATTTTTTTGTTTCTTGGAGCAGTTTCACATCATCCAGTTCTGTTTTGATCCGTTCTGTTCTCATGACGTTTTCTTCTTACAGTCAAATCCTTTTATTTGCAGTTATTATGGCAGCACGACAGAAACTGAAGAGTTTGCAACCCCAATTGGAAGGACAAGTAGATGATTTGAAGAGAAAACTTAGTGATATTGAATATGCAAGCAGCTCGCTTTCAAGAGAAATTGTTTCATTAAGAACCTCAGTGCAAAATAGTCATCCTACAAACAAGTCAGCTAGCCCTCTTTCATTGCCAAATATTTTTGCCTTCTTGCCTCACTTGGTTGCACAACCCGAAGGACTGATTCCAGAGATGCATGTTGGAACCAAAAATGACAGAAGAGGTACTGATCTTATTTGTCTATTTATTTATTTATTTATTTATTGATTTATTTATTTATCTAATATGTATGTTTAAACCATCACTCTTTTCTCATCTCACTTACTTTTCCTAACCAGCAGTTAGCATTTTAGGATGTTGGAGCAAAGGACATTTTTTTCTCTGCAAACCAATTCAATTACATTGAAAATTTTTTGCTCAACTCTACACTGAAAGAAACTACTCTACANATATTTTTGCCTTCTTGCCTCACTTGGTTGCACAACCCGAAGGACTGATTCCAGAGATGCATGTTGGAACCAAAAATGACAGAAGAGGTACTGATCTAATTTGTCTATTTATTTATTTATTTATTTATTGATTTATTTATCTATCTAATATGTATGTTTAAACCATCACTCTTTTCTCATCTCACTTACTTTTCCTAACCAGCAGTTAGCATTTTAGTATGTTGGAGCAAAGGACATTTTTTTCTCTGCAAACCAATTCAATTACATTGAAAAATTTTTGCTCAACTCTACACTGAAAGAAACTACTCTACAATCAATACGATAGATGATTGCACGAAAGGTGAGCATCCGGAAACTTTACTACGTGCCCAAATGTATCACGCGATGAATGACAGATCTACATAGCTGATCTGTATATCTACTGTACCAGCCTTGTACATCTCTATATAATGAAGAATTCAGTTCAGTTCATATATTTTAACTCTCTATGAATTCTCAAAGAATTTGTGACATGGAGGCACTCTAGTGGATAGCTTTGTGTCCTCTTTTTCAGGGCACATTTGACCAATCACCATGCTGACCTCAACTAAACCATACCTCACTCAAACTAACTCTAGCTTACCCTGAGTAACCCTGACTTACCCAGGCAATTTTTTATAAGACCTCACCTGGACCGTTATCCCCATAACCCATATTGAGCCAATATTAAAGCTGGTCTCCAAACGAGCACGCTAGCCAGACATTTTTAGACAATTCTCTAACTGCAGATTAAATGCACATTGTGTTATAAAATACTGCAAGACAAGAATTCTTAAGAATTTTGTAAGAAGCGTTAGGCAAGAAAGCAGATGGTTAATGTACTTAAGGCCATTGTAGAAGCTAAGGCTATGCGGATTGGGATGTTAAATATAGTAATATAGACTTTGGATGATATGTCATGCAACTCACTTTTGTGGGAATATCGCAAAGTACTGACAATGTTCTCAGACCATTTTGCTCATGGCGTCACAATGTAGCATTTTCAAAGTCAATAAGGCTCAATAACAAATATTTTCAATCATTGATTGTGAGAAAACGGAAAGCAGTAAGGACATTAGTCCAATTTTAGTGAATTCTGTTGCTAAAAAGCATTTGTTTTGTAAACAAAAAATAGTCAAAACTGATGATGTCATCCACACAGGAATTCAAAGAATTTGCAGATCCACATTGCCAAAATATGCTCAATCATATATTTGAATTACAAAAAAACTAGTTAGTTGGATAAAGGATTAAAGTAGTATATGATCCTCGTCTTTAATCATTTTATCACATTAACTGTAGATTTTATCCGGATTTATTTGAAATTTCCACAGACATCGAAAACTGATCATGTCTACCCTCTGGAGTGAATTTTTATTTTGGAATGAATTGCAAAATTAATGTTTGATTGTAAGAAGGATAACAGCTGGAAAGTCAGAAAGTCTCAACGTTGTAATTGCCCTTGGTAAAAATCCACAAAAGAATAACCACTANACCGGAAGATATGACAGAAGAGAGCTTGTTATCATCCTTTTGTAGCAGTTTTTTACATCTTAGTCCATGCATTAGTTTGCTAGAGGCTACATATGTCGTGCTATCTGCTTTATTATGCACATCTTTGAAACTATTTGCACATTGTCAGACCTCTTACTGCTGCAAATCACCGGAAGATATGATAGGAGAGAGCTTGTTGTCATCCTTTAGTAGCAGTTATTAACAGCTTAGTCCATGCATTAGTTTGCTAGAGGCTACATATGTCGTGCTATCTGCTTTATTATGCACATCTTTCAAATTATTTGCATATTATCAGACCTCTTACTGCTGCAAATCACCGGAAGATATGATAGGAGAGAGCTTGTTGTCATCCTTTAGTAGCAGTTATTTACAGCTTAGTCCATGCATTAGCTTGCTAGAGGCTACATATGCCGTGCTATCTGCTTTATTATGCACAGCTTTCAAACTATTTGCATATTGTCAGACCTCTAACTGCTGCAAATCCGCTGAGTATATGATAGAAGAGAGCTTATTATCAGTTGTGGATAACATTTTCATAAAAGCCTGCAGCTTGTACATATAAATAAACTTGATCGGAAGAAAGGAAAAGCCACATGCTACAGTAAGGGAGACTAATGAGATTTGACGATCGCTTGATTCTTAAACCACACCATCGCCAGTTAAAAAAAAGGTGTTATTTCAGCTATCAAATACAACAATTCTTTCACGTAGAATATCAGGAAGATCTAACCCGGATACAGTCAGATCCTTGACAATTTTGCATGAAATTATTTTGTCAATAGCTTTCAAAATTAGCTTTGTTTCAGTAGCCACACAGACTTTCCATAAGATAAAAAGCAAGGCATTTGTCTCTTTTCAGTTTATGGTGTCTTGTTGCCATTGCCCTTCTATCACCGTGCTGCAGTTCAGAAAATAATTCTTCTCACAAAAAAGCTACCAAATGACCCAATAAAAACTTCAGGAGCAACATCATGCTTAGCTTGCAATAAGAATGTGTTGTGAACTGTGAACACGAAAGAGTTATCAGCATGTAGCTGAAGGACTCAGCTATCTCTTGAGATGTTTCTTGGTCAGTTTAAGGGACAAGTCCGGGGTTGGTATGATTGATGATAAAATACAAGATAATACTGCTATGAATGATGTATGTCGCCTTCTCCTTGTGAAATTACGTATTCAAACAAGCAATTTGAGCGAAGTGACATCATATCGCGCAAACGAAAACGAGGCTGTGTGATTGTTTTTTCGCCTCGTTATCGTTGCAACCCTCATTATCGTGTTCTTGTGCCATTTTCAGTGCATGAATACACGATAAAGAGGCTTGCAGCGATTAAGGAGCGATAAAACAATCGCACAGCCTCGTTTTTGTTTGCGTGATATGACGTCACTTCGCTCAAATTGCTTATTTGAAAACGTAATTTCACAAGGACAAGGCGAAATATAGTAGAAAAAAGTATCATACATCATCCATAGCAGTATTATCTTGTATTTTATCACCAATCATACCAACCCCGGGCTTGTCCTTTAAGCTATACTGTGACCAATTTATAAAATGTTGCAATTCATTCATTTCTCGGACTTTGGGATCCTTTTCTAGCCCAAAAATGCCAAATGCCAAATTTGTTCAGGGGCACGAAATTGAAATAACGGGTAGAAATCAGTCATTTTGGAAATAATATATTTCCTCAGACGACTTCAAATTCATCTATGCGTAAAGTTTTTCACAAAGCTCCACCATCTATCGAGAACTGTGCATGGGGCGAATTACACTGCATATTGCATATATTGGAAGCATATATAGTGTGTGGTTAAAGAGGGGCGTAACTACTCAAAGAAGACAGGCATCAATTTGATCTTTTGCGTTTTTAGTTGTCTTTTAGTGCAGGAGCATCTCATATAAATCGCATATATAACAAGCATATATCTCTAGTTTTTTCGTCAGGGCTCACAACGAAGTAGCGTGGTAGCAGCGCTACCAGGGAGGTAGCTGAAATGCTTAGATTTCCCAGGAAGGAAGAAGGGAAAAAAGAAAAGGAAGGGGATAGAAGGGAAATCAATGAAGGAAGGGAAGGAAAGGAGGGGGAAAGAAAGGAAAAGGAAAAGGAATAGAATTGTATAAAGGGAAAGAAGAAGAAAATGCGTAAGAAGAAACGAAGGTGCTTAGCTTGCTACATGGAAAGAAAAATTTTTTGAGCCCAGGTTTTTGCAAACTGTAACGAGACAAAGGAACTTGCCTGTAGTTGTTTAAATTTTTCGCAATTACTGTGTGAGAACGACTCTCAAAAGACAGTTTCTGACGTCTAAATACCCGCACTGCACGTTTTTGGTCGTTTAGTACCTGTTATTCACTGTCTCGGGAAAACAGTTTCAAATATTTTTAAACGCAGCGTACGAATTGACCACTAATTACTAGCCAGGTTGAAAACGCAAGTGTTTACCAAGAATGCGCCTTTTTATGAAATTTTTGACTTGTGTGACTGAAATAATTCTTTTACCAGGGATGACCTAACCCAGCATAGGCTCCAAATCTTAAAGGTTGGCGTAAAATTCTATGATCTATTTCTTTAAACTGAATTGTTTAGAAAAAACCTTGGAGGTTGGGAGAAAACTTCAATATTTTCAGAGTTAGGGTGTGTTTCTTCCAGAAGTCAACAAAAATATTGAAAGGAGCTTAAAACCATCGTAAATTCCACTTTTTGACAAAACATGAAACATTTCTCAACAAAACCATAGTTTATGGGTGTAGTCCAATGACAGGATTGTAGATAAATAGCTAACATTATTTCAAGCAATTCAATTTCAATTTGAAGAAGTGCGTCATACCGGGCGTCCCAAAAAAAGTACTCCCGTTTAAAAAATCACCGCAAGTTGATTACATGGCCGATCTTCAATTTTCTTTATTTTGGGAAATAGATGAAGGACCAAACTATTTTGCAAGACATGGCTGATCTTGTAATTGGTTTAANGGTTTCGTAGTTATATGCATTGTGACTCTGTGTGCCAAGTTTCAAGCGATTCGATTGGCCTGTTGGGTACACAAAGATTTTTTATTACCCACCAGTACTCGGGAATCCTGTTTCGAGAAATCAGGCTTTTATCAAAATGAAGCAAAAATTGCGGGAAATACGATTATGCATGAAAGGTCAAGCAATTAGGCTTAAGCGCGGTATTGGTAAAGCATTATGTCAATAACACAGCAGCACGGGATGTCATGAACATAGCTGCAAGGTCAAGTGAGTTTACTTTAATCCGCTTATGTATATTCCCTAAATTTTTGAGAAACAGGATTGCTCCTTTTAAAATGCTCAAATTTCCAAGTAATTGTGACTATTTCTGGAAGTGAGTTGGTCTTAACAGTCCTCAAATACTTATACCATCAGATTATGACAAAAACGAAAAATCGGAAATTTGTCGTCTGAACAGTTACAGTAACCTTAAAAACTACGTCTATGAATATATTTTTGGGTCTGTGACAAAGCAACTCAAAAAGAAAATTTTATCAAAGGTTTGATAGTCATTTTTTGGCGATTTTTCAAACCGGAGTACTTTTTTTGGGACACCCAATAGAATTTTACACCCACCTTTTGCATCGATTTAAAGATTTAAAGTCGAACGTATGTTGACCTACTTCATAGATGGCATGCTCGACAACGGAAAAATTTATGCAGACAAAGTCCTTAGCCAGTTGGGCCGGAGCAAATTTTCCTGCGGATGACTTCTAGCAAACTGAATGTAACGCGATTCGCTGTGCTTCAAGAATTTGCTTATGCCAAAACGCCTAAGCTCTGGTTTGGAAGTAACAGCAAATTGCAGCTTTCAGCATTAACATTTCAACACTCAAAGCACCAATATGAAAAATCTATATTCTTATCGTATCTTATCTTATCAGCAAATGAGGTATCTATGTTCAAGTTAACTGTCGAAGGACATTTCGAAATTGATTAGCCATTGAGTAAAGCTAAATTCTCATCGCTGGACCCAACCAAATATGTAATACTTTTTGTCTGGGACACCCGGTGTAACATTAACCTGAGAATACACTTGAAGTCTTATCTTTCAAGGTGTTGTGGTATGAAGGTGTTGTGGCGCAGTGGTATGATACTCCCACTTTGCAGTTAGGCGGACGGTGTTCCATCCCCTGTAGAGCCCCATCACTTCAGCGCCATGACAAGGAGACGCGGACTCGCTTATGTCTTCTCTACTGCTGCGATCGCAGTGCTTATCTGGTTTGAGATAAAACTGTATCGAATTTATGTATTTGACGCGTAAAATTGTATGTTGAATTCGCAAAATATGGTGTAAAAGAACACAAAAAGCTATTATATATATCCTCGCCATTTGGTTTTGTGAATAAACCCCTCTCTGTAATAAGCCCCCTCTCTAATAAGCCCCCCCTCTCTTTTAAGCCCCCCTCTGGATTGTCCCAAATTGAATAAGCCCTTGATCGAGCTTTTACGGTAAAGGAAATGTTTTAAAAGCGCTTGCTTCCTTTCCCTTTTGATGCAATTTTTAAATCAAATGGATTCCCTACCTTTTGTGACTCTAGGCACGAAATTTCTGGCCATTTCTAACTGGAGGGCCATGCTTACGTTACGAAGCAAAGAAAGTGTGCGCCCCATCTTTTTGCGGATCTACTTTTGCTTTCAATCAGAGGAGCTTTGGAGGAGCTTTGGAGGAGTCAACAGGGACGTTTTGTTCTGTTGTTTCCAGGAAATAATGTCAACCACAAAAGCTAAATTCCAGGCTTTCAATTTCCTTCATCCATGATATTAGACAAAAGTGAAAGGCCACAAGTTGTTCCTTGTTGATCAAAACAAAGCCAAGAAACAGAACCTGCAAGTTTCTATGCAGTTTCGTTCGTTGTGATGGAACAGACAAGACAGATTTGCTATTAAAAGGTATCTTTTAAATTTTGTTTCATTCTTGAGTTATTAAAGTTACAGTCGTGGCCAAAAGTTTATGACCACATTTTTGTCAACAAAGTTTCTTGGCCTAACGATATGGAACCCTAACACCCTGCCTATTTTACTCTCTTATAGTTTGTTTAGATCAAACTTCCATGTAGATTCCAAATTTCGATATTCTTTTTTGAATTTCGGCGCCATTTTGCTATGACGTCACAATGAAATCTATAGAAATTCTCGGAAATTACAGTGGTTCTGCCAACAAGAGGTTTGACCCAAAAATTGCGTTATTCAGGTGGATTTGACATAAAGCTATACACAGTTCATTTCTATGATTTGTTTGCAGAATATCGAGACTCCACGAAGAATATTGCTTCAGGGAAAAAGGTAGTGGAGGGATTTATGTCCTCAGCTTTGGCCATAAGTTTAAGACCACCCTTGGAAAAGCATGAAAAACAATCTGTGCTTATGAGGTAAGAGCCAGTGATGCTCAATAATTCAAATAATGAAATGATTCTTGAACATTAAGTCGAATAACTATGTGATTTGTAACTTCAAATTAAAAATCCAAGGGCTGGTCTTAAACTTATGGCCATAGGTGTGGAGTGAATGCCCTCTACTACCTTTTTTCCCCGAAGTAATATTCTTCGTGGAGTTTTGATATTTTCCAAACATATTATAGAAATGAATTGTGCATGGATTGATGCAAAATCCAGCTGGGTGACACAATTTGTGGGTCACACCGCTTGCCGGCAGAACCACTGCAATTTCCGAGAATTTCTATATATTTCATTGTGACGTCATAGCAAAATGGCGCCGAAATTTAAAAAACCTCATCAAAATTTGGAATCTACATGGAGAGTTGAACTAAATAAACTCAAGAGAGTAAAATAGGCACAGTGGTAGGGTTCAATATCGTTAGACCAAGATACGTTGTGGACAAAGATGTGATCTTAAACTTTTGGCCACGACTGTAGTTGACGGAGCTAAGTAGAGGCAATCTATAAATTTCTATGGTGAAAACGTATGCACGCACGTGTGGAAATCATCTAATACAATAGGCTAATCTTAGACCTGCATATGCAGCTCTTGAGACCCTCTTGAGTTAGTTATTTATCTCGGTCAACTAACTTCAAGTCGACATTTGTAAGCTTTCAAGATAAAAAAGACAAAATTTGCCCTTGCTGCTCAGCGTCAGTTGATTTCACAATGCTGTTTGCTCATGGGAACCATGAAGATCCAATGTCAGCCTATTATTTTGGCCTATCTAGTTTGGCCTAATGCTCAAAAATCAACAACATTCGCGACACACCTCCAGTCCTTTGCTAACTAAAGCGTGCTTAGCATCAATTAAATGATAAAACCACCATGTTTGCTCCATTTTCATGTTCATCTGCTCCCTTACAATTGGAAATGTTTAAAATTAGGTAGTAACGAAATAAGTTATGGTGGGTGGGTGCTGGATTGCTTGCTGTGTGGCCAAACATTTTCAATCATCAAACTTCAAAAAAAAAGAAGAAACTTCAAATTAAAGGTTGACACCGAGTTTGAGTAAAAAGATCAGATCACTAGTTGCTGATTTATGGAGCAAGAAAGCCATAATTATTGGCTGCCTCAAAACCAGAGGATTCATTATTCTCCATTGCGTTAAAATCAACGAAATTGATTGAAAAAGATACCTAGCCATGTTTTCTGATGTTCATAAGTGAGACAGATAGTCATATACATTGCATTTTGTGACAACCAAGAATATTGGACATATCTACGGTTGCTAGGAATGGTAACATGCAACACAACTGCTGCAGGCCATGGCATGCGTCCATCAGATATTTTGCTTCTCAATAGTGATGAAGTCGTTTTAAACTAACAATATTGCGTTCAGCATACTGCTTGGTCAATATTCTTGAATTATATGGTCATTGATTAATCCTAAATGCGTGTTTCCTCGCTTAACTATAAAATTTAAGTTCATTTAATGTTAAAAAATTCAAGATATAAGGTTAAGAGATAAAATCCTCTGGTTTTGAAGCAACGAGTGATTTTGACTTTGTTTCTCAATAAATCAGCAACCACTTGTCAGATTTACATAAACTCGGTGCCAAACTCTAAGTTGATCCCTCTTCTATTCACAAATCTGAAAAGCAAGAAAGTTAGATTTATGGCTCTCCCACAGTAGCCATTCAAAAGGCGCACATGTTTTTTGGGACACACTGTATATACCTCGAACGTGGAGGTGGATTCCTGCCTATTTGACTTCCCAACCCAAATAATGAAACTGAATTCATTATCCTGTTTTTAATTGAACTAGATAGCATTCCTATCTCAAAGAAGGCTTACTTTAACGGGTAGAAATATGTGAGCTAAGTGGATTAAGCAAAGACAACCTGTTCTACTATTATTCGAAATTACTCCCGGACTTGCACCTGAAATGTGAAAAAAATTCGATTTATTTATTAATAATAGGAGCTTTTCAGAATAAGCTTTATTAGGAAACGTATGCGTGTTTCACATGGCAGCAGGGTCTTTTTTTTAAAAAAAGAGTTGATTTGAAACTTAATTAGTTTAAAGGGGAATTTGTGCCAGGTAGATCAGAGAAATACGAACATTGAATGTAATAGACAGAGGTAGATACGTCCGTCTATAAATATAACAAAGAAAAACCCACGCTTTCTTTGCCTCATGAGCCTTGCAAGTGTCAGTTTCATCCATTTCAATCGATTTTTAACTCGTGCCCAACCCCTTGTTCACCAACACACCGTTTAACCCTGCCGATTACCTTTAAACGAATAGAATTTGGAACGAACGAATTTCGGACTAAGTATTTTCCGACAATCGAATGTTTTCACTAAATTTCGGTCGATTCTAGATAAACTTCGGATACATGATAACATGATCTTTTCATGATGAAAAATGAAGCAAAATTTGCTCTTGAGTTCAGAATCGTTTTGAAGATTCCTCGAAGGGAGTCTCTGGGGACAATCCTTTATGATTTCAGAACGGAGTTTTCGATTGCAGTCCGGTAAATTCTAAGATATATTTGAAAAATGTTGACCATTGGATGATATACTACAAGCTTCTAGTTTGATTAAGAGGAAAGTCAGAAAGGAACGTAAACTATTATTGCAAACTTGCAGGATAATGAAAAATCTCAATACAATGGCTCTTAGGCAAGATTGACGATGTTTTCGTAACGAAAACAAACATTATAATATCTTCAGATATAGAGTTGGATCATTGAAAAAAGAAATAAAAAATTTTATGTTAAAGGTTTGAATATCGAATTTTGGCGATTTTTCAGATCGGAGTATTCTTTCCGGTGGTTTATTGAATTGTATACTGGCATTGGAAATACTGTTTTGAAGGCAAGTGCCAACCTCTAAAGTTCAAAAACTCATTTTCTAGGTGCTGGCTGTCGAGGATTACGAAATGGACCAAGAAATAGAAAAAGAAAGCCTCATTAAAACCGTCAAAACAATGGTTTTACATGGTATTATCTTGAACAATACTGTGGGTTTTGATATGGCACTGAATGCTTTAGGCCAGCTTGGTGTTGATCTGAATTGGAGAGCCCGCTCCAAGTTGGTTGCTTTTGTAGGAAAAGACTGGAACAGTCCTCTCATTATAGCAGCTAAATTAGGCCGAGTCGACATGGTGCAGAGATTGCTCAGCCATGGAGCAGATGCAAGCATTTCCAAGAAAGACGAACATGGCCAAATGACGGGTCAAACGGCACTCCATGTTGCTGCAAAACTAGGCCACCTTGCAGTTGTAAATTGTCTGCTATGTCATGGATGCGACATTGATTCGTGCGATGTAAGAGGCTGGACACCATTGCATTATGCTATAACTGAAGATAAGATAGATGTCTCTTTGATGCTCTTGGAATATGGAGCAAACCCAAAAGTACCACTCAGATTCAGCCGCATGAACATATCAGCTGACGATCGATCTTCTCTTATGTCGTACAACCGTCCATTTGATTTCGAACCATTTCCACCAAACTCCTTCGAAATGAATTGCCTCTTTCTAAGTGCCCATTGCCACCAGCCAAAGCTAGTTTCCACATTACTTCGAGGCTATTTCAACAGCGAGATTAATGCTCAGAATTCTTCTGGGAGGACTGCGTTGCATGAAGCTGTGACCCTGCCAAATGGATTTAATACCAAAGATGAGTTTGGAATCGAAGAAAGAGCTGAAACCATTAGGATATTATTGGAAGCTGGATCGAATGTAAACATCCAAGGTGGGACTGGTAAAACAGCGCTTCATCTGTTATTTGACCATGCAAATCAAGTCCCGGTTGATTTAACTGCTTCAAAGATTGTTCCTGACACGATTAGACAATTGTGCAGCAAAAACCCGGATTTTAATATGGCTGACTGCTACGGTAGGACCTATCTCCATCAAGCATCCGCGTTTGGTGATGTTGAAATTCTTAAGATGATGATTGATGAAAATGCTAGTTTCAATGTGCAAGACAAAGATGGCAATACGCCTGCTCACGTTGCTGCATACCATGGCAAGTTTTCGGCTCTCCGGATTTTAATTGATGCTGGTAACAATTCAGATACTGTAAACCGCCATGGAGAATCTGTCCTACATGCTGTTGTGAAATCAAAAGCGCGTGAAACATCAAAGGCAGACATTTGTCGTGAGCTGAGAAATAAGGTAAACATACATCAAAGAAATTGTTCCGGAGAAACTGCATGCGAGCTGGCTGCAAATTTCAAGTTGGATAGTATTGTACGTGTACTTTCTTGCGAGAGTACTGGGAAATCGCGTGGCCCTACTGAATTGGATGATTGCGACGGTGATAGAGGTGACGCTGAATTCGTTGAAGGAGGGAGTAGCAATACTGATGGAGATTGGGGTGGCAATCAGAAAGGTGCCTGTGGTCTTGCTAAAGGGGTTTCAGGGAGCTTGCCAGTTAAAGTTACTGAAGGATCGGATGATGTCGTTAGGCCAAACGAGGCGATAACAAATGCAGCTGCAAGTGAATTTAATCTTCCTATAAATGTTGAACAGATAGCCAGAGTCTGTCAAAATCTTGGTGGAGCTGATAGTCAACCGGAAAACTTTCAAAATGAGTTTACAGTAAAAGCAATTGTTCCCCTTCGAGTACAGAGCTCTTTGCCAAGGAAAAGCCCCTGTGAAGGAATTGACCTCGATGAGAATAATGATGTTCATAAGGTTGATTATTCTGATGGGACGATACTGGAATATACACAGAAAAACTTCCAAGGAGAAGTTACAGTAAAAGAAAGTCAGGATGCTGATAGGAAAATACTGGATCGTGCAGAGGAAAACTGCCAAGGAGAGGTTACGGTAAAATCAAGTGTTCCCCGTCAAGAAGAGAGCTCTAGCGCAGGAGAAAACCGCTATAAAGGACAGGGACCCAATGAAGTTCATGGTCACCAAAGAAATGTTCAAAGAAATATTCCAGAGTGTGGTCCTCTTGAGAAGCTAGAAGTTGAAAATGTGGAGGATGTCAGCAAACATTTGATGCAGCTTTGTGGGAAACATCGAATGGGGACGATTCACATTGAAGGGAAACAAAATTGTCATGAGCGTTGTGAGATTGCCAGACACACAGTGTCATTTGTTCAAAGGCTATTAGACTATGTGGCAAACAGTAATAAGCACTTTAAAAGCAAAGTTTTATGCACTGGGAGTGCATTTGAAGGATTCAGGATAAGCAAGCCTGATGAATTTGACTACATGTGTGAAATAACAGAACTCTCCAACAATATTTGTGAGATTGTCGAGACAGACAAGCCAGGATTCGTTCGTATTCAAGTGAAAGAATCTCATCGAGAAGACTGGAAGAGGTTTACCTCAGAAGATGGCTTCCTCAATTCCGCGAAATTTAAGCGAAATTTAGCAGAAGAAATGTATAAGAAGTCTTCTGCAGGGTCGTTCCACAAGGATCAGTCATTGGTCTTCAACAATACAAGCTATGATTACTGTTCATTATGCCAGCCTCTGATCACTACAAGCAAAGCTGGTGTTAAAATGACTCTATTCTGGCGAGGCAATGCTTACACATTCATGCCCATTGACATAGATGTAACCCCCGCGATTCACTTTCCTGGCTGGCCTAAATCTGCAAAGGTGCCTCCTCCCCACGTTCTTGCAAATGCAGCCGATCTTGGCTATCACGTTGTTCCTAAGTCAGAAAGCCATGACCCTCAACTATGGAGGCTATCATTCTCTCTTGCTGAGCGCAAGATATTGAATAACGTCACTCCAATACAAGGGGCTTGTTATACTGCTCTTAAGATAATCAAGGACCAAACGAACTTACGCAAAGGCGTACGTAATTTCTCCCATCTTGGGTATATTCACACGTACTTGCTGAAGACGAAATTTTTTGAAGAACTTGAACGTGTGTCTGACCCAGAACTGTGGCAAGAAAGCAAGCTTACAGATCGTGTCTGTGATATTTTGGAAGCGACTGCAAAACTTTTGCGTCAGAAGCTGTATTCTACAGTTGAGTCATATTTTCTGCCGGGTTACAATGTACTTGGAACGAGAGATAGTTTGTATGGAGGTTTGTAGTTGTTTAATTCATTTTAGGCTATACTCAGTGAGCATTGCATACACCTTTGTTATGAACAATCTGTTTGTTCGATACTACTACCTCGATTTTTATTCTAAGCTACTACCTTAACTGCAAATGTAGTTAGCTGCGCTTATCCGCTCCGACGGAAAGGTAGCTCGCTACCTTCGCAGTTAAGGTAGCTGCCACGAATATAATTTAAGATAGTATCGGG
This sequence comes from Aurelia aurita complex sp. Pacific, assembly GCA_004194395.1. Taxonomy (NCBI): domain Eukaryota; kingdom Metazoa; phylum Cnidaria; class Scyphozoa; order Semaeostomeae; family Ulmaridae; genus Aurelia; species Aurelia aurita complex sp. Pacific. Next base: position 30,470 of record REGL01000146.1, read on the forward strand.
TGCGCCAAAATAAACTATGCACGTTTGGTAGGTTTTTCAATTGACTCTGGCCACAATAAATCGTACACCGGACTGATTTTGAAGATTCATGACTTAATCTTTAGCAGAAAGCCTCNGCATACACCTTTGTTATGAACAATCTGTTTGTTCGATACTACTACCTCGATTTTTATTCTAAGCTACTACCTTAACTGCAAATGTAGTTAGCTGCGCTTATCCGCTCCGACGGAAAGGTAGCTCGCTACCTTCGCAGTTAAGGTAGCTGCCACGAATATAATTTAAGATAGTATCGGGTGCGCCAAAATAAACTATGCACGTTTGGTAGGTTTTTCAATTGACTCTGGCCACAATAAATCGTACACCGGACTGATTTTGAAGATTCATGACTTAATCTTTAGCAGAAAGCCTCAATTAGATTCTAGGATTTTTTGCAAATTTTTCTGTTTTCAGTTTTTAGAGCCAGACGCGTGTTTCTTAAAATTTTCGTTCTCGAAAACACTGAAAACGATCAAAAAACGTCTAAAGAATCAAAATTTTCTAAAGAATCGACAGAATGGACAAAGAGAAAACTTGTTCGTGGTGATTTGGGATTTAGAAATCGATTTATTGTATCGATTAATTGTATCGATTAATTAATTAATTAGTTAATTAATTAATTAATTAATTGATTGATTTAAGAACAAAATAAATTAACATGCCAATTTTACAATATAACACAATACAAATTTTATGAAACAGAATGTAAAACAAAATTAAAGTTACACCTCCTTCTATAGTTGCTCTTTGAAGATCTCAGGGAGGTGCCAATTTTGTCTCTCTTTTTAGACTGTTCCATATTTGGGAGTTGGGCGTCATCGCTATGCCTTAGATTGTAGCTAATGCTTTGCTTATGCCTCTTGACGATTTGCAGGTCATTGTAATCACTGCTTGGAGCATAATGCACATTCAGAGTATTAGTCTTTGAAATTTAGCGTACCCAAAAGTAAACTGAGTTATTGCCTGTATTCGTAGGTTTGATTGCGGCAGTGGTGAAAACAACGATATGGAGAGTCGTGAGAATTCTGCGTAAAGAAGTTGTTCCAGATGAAGATTCAGAATCATCTGGCAATTTTGAGATGCATATACAACAAGATTCAGACTCAGAGCCTGAGCAAACTGACGATTTCATTTTTGAATAAATTTAAATTTGTTTCATTTTGCTACAGCTGCTAAAAATTAGATTTTTTTTCTTTATATTAGTTCAGATCTACCTTGTGATCCATTGTTTTGATGTTGTTTATCTTTTAAGAGATATAAATACTTAAGATTTTCTTTGACAGCTTCCTGCAGTGCTCAACCTTAACGAAAAAGATCGCCAAACTTGGTTGACAGATGGCCACCTAACCCATCCGTATGCGGGTGTGAATTGCCCAGTGACGTATGCAAGTTACCATTGGGTAACTGAAGTTAGGCTCGGTCGTGTGAGATAAGAATCCGGATGGGAATCTCGATGATCGTTCTTGGGCCGTAATATAAACACTGTAAAGTTTTTAACAAGAAGTTTCAAGAAGATGAAAACATTCTCTAGAATTCTTGACAGTTCTCAGGCAGAAAAATTATGTTGATGTGCTGTAGGCCTAAATTCGTTGCAAGACAACGAGGAATCTTTCCAGCCCACTGTTCACACTGCACTGGTATAACTTTGGAGTTTGGATCCGTAGCAAAATTATAGTGGATTAGCCTCCCGTTTACATATGTCTTTCACTAGCCTAATGAACAAACACATACTTTATTCTCTGTTCCTCAGTTCCTCAGGTCAGGTCTCAGAAGGTGTTGTGGCGCATTGGTGTAATCCTCTGACATTGCAGCCAGAACAGTCAGGTGGACAGGGTTCGATCTCAGGTAGAGCCCCACCATTTGAACGTCATACCAAGGGGTCGCGGACTCGATTAGGCCTATTCTACTTTTGCGATCCCAGCGCTTGGTGCTAAAAACCGCAACTTCACTTCACCTCTGGTTTTAGTACATTTCCATAGACAATGTCTTCCTTCTTATTTCAGTAACTGTGGCTTATGGTCTTCCATTGATAATGCAACACAGGCATTCTCATTTAATTTGAACCACATATCTTTTTTCAATAACCTCAGGAATAGACCCATGCTTCATTCCCTGTTCTCCTGATCTCTGGTTTCAGTACATTTCTATTGACAATATCTTCATTTTCATTTCAGTAACTGTGGCTTATGGTATTCCATCGATAAAAAGAGATGGGCATTCATATTTAACTGGAACTCTTCAGTCACTGATACAAGGCCTTACAGAAGAAGATAAAGATGAAGTAGTCCTCATTGTTTTTATTGGTGATGTAAGTTTATTCATGCTTTTGTTTACAAGAACGAATTACTTATGACAGTACTTACGAGCCACTTCACTACATGAACAACCGCCGCCGTCATTGCAGTTTTATTGGCGATCCACAGAGGATAAATAAAGTTAAAGTCTCGGAGTCACCGAGGCCCCGTTTACACGATACCGTTTTCGTTTCATATCGGATTGGGGATGGCAATCCGATACGAAAATGTTTCTGTTTACACGATACCGTTTTCAGTTGATATCGGATTGGGGTTCTGTTTACACGACACCGTTTTCATTTCACATTGGATTGGGGTTCTGTTTACACGGAAATGTTTTGTTTTGTGCTGCGGAGGATTCACCTTTGTTTCAACACCCACTGTGCACCGCGCTAGATGAATAGGAGGCTCGCAGGATTGATAAAGAGGTTCCGTTTTGAGTTGATATCGGATTCGACCGTTTACACGATATCGTATTCGTTTCATGCCACTTTCAGAGCGTTTTAATTTGAAAACGCGAAAACGGTATGAACCATATCGGATTGGTGCGTTCTCGTGTAAACAGAAGGCCAATCCGATATGAAATGAAAACGGTCTTGTGTAAACAGAAGGCCAATCCGATATGAAACCAATCCGGTATGAAACGAAAACGGTATCGTGTAAACGGGGCCT
>REGL01000146.1:51139-89679 GCA_004194395.1 Aurelia aurita complex sp. Pacific
TTTTGACTGGAAATAGGAACCAAGCAATAAGATATCATTGCTCCCCGACTTCACAGCTAAATTTATCAATGTTCAACTTAGATGCACGTACCTTGCATTTAGAAATCGTCTACCAAACACCGGAGATAACAGGTTCGCAAAGTCAAAGTTTACAGTGCACCCAAAACCAGAGGTTTTGAAAAAGGGCCTAGTCATGATTTGTATCGTGGACATTTTCCAAAGTACCTGTAGACTTTAAGTTTCTGTGTTTTGCTTTTGAAAAGAATAAATGATGCATGGACATGGCGCTGATTAAACAAATATAGTAAAGATGTGGTAAGAATGATAAAGTCCTGCCACATCTCCAAAATAAGCGTGCACATGCTCCTTTTCCTCTTCTTTAATGCAAAACACTTGGGATCGAATGCAATGCAAGGACCGATTCCTCAAAAGAAAAATCACTTCAAGAACAATTGAAGTAATTCAAGGTATCTTTTCAAAAATGAAAAGTAAAGGTCAAAGTTGAAAATTCGTTTGCAAAATGCCTGTTTGGTGTCAAATTATGGCTAGGCCATTTCTTAAAACCTCTGGTTTCAGGTGCACTCCAAATTTTGACATTGCGACCTCATATCTCCGGTATTTGGTGGTCGATTTCCAAATACAAGGTATGTGCGTTTAAGTTGAAGTCCAACAAATGTATCCATGAATTCAAAAAGTCCCGAAATATTATCGTTTTGTTGCCTTGTTGAGTCAAAAGGTGGTACTTTTTTTTGAGACACCCGGTAGTTTAGAGCCAAAGATGGCTGAGTGCCTTCATTTGTCCCATTGATTTGATAATCTCTCGAGATCATCAAATACAATGGAATACAATAGACTATATCTAGATTGCTCAGGCCCCTAACTTAAGTTGCCTTACATCTCCGTCATTTGTCTGTAATGGGCAACTGCACCGGTTGTCCGAAAGAGGAATTATATTTGACCAGGCTTGGTGACGAGAATTTAATCGTGCGTTCTCCAAGTTCCATCACTTCGCTATGCCCGTCTATAAATAGGGTATAGAGAAACCTAGACGCACCATTTTTTTGGCTTTGCGTTCTTCCGCCACATCCAGGATTATCAAATGCAATAGGCTATTTATATACCTATGAGATCTCATCTTTTAACTCAGATTGTTCACTTTAAGATAAATAAATGATTTTGTTGATGAAGATTCTTCTTTTCTTTTTAATACAATTTATCTATTTTTGCAGGATAAAGATTTCAAAAACCAGCCGATGTTCCATGCACATTTAAATCCGAAAGCTGACATCAAAACATCGTTTGAAACTTACCAACGTTACACCGCAGAGGCCGGTTATTTAGGACGAACATTCTTTTGGGCGCTTACCCCACATACAGGGGATGTTTTGAGATTCTGTTTCAAAAGACCAATATTTCTTGAAAGGTAAGATATATCATGGGGTCGGGAGAGATACCGGGTGTCCCAAAAAAAGTACTCCCGTTTGAAAAGTCACCAAAATATGATTACATACCGATCTTCAATTTTTTTTTTCGCCCAGTAGATCAAGGACCAAATTATTTTCCCAGACATAGCTGATCTTGTAATTGGTTTAAATTTAGCAAATTTAGCTCTTTGTAGGGCTACCTGGTTTTGAATCATACTGCAAAAAGCATTTACGCTTGCCAGATTAATTTCTTTGTGCATATAACGCTTCTAGTTTGGTCATAAATGACAGAAAGAAATGCACACTACCATTGGAGACTTCGATGACGATGAAAAATTTGAAAATTTTGACTTTTAGGCAAGATTGAGCATTTTGCTTAAAAAGTATAGCTCAAAATAAGGTTTTTCAACGTGTAATTTGTCTGCCTTGTTGCATCAAAAGCTAAAATTTTTGCATCTGTAAATAGTTTTGCGTCTTTGACAAAGCAAGTCCAAAAGAAAATTTTATCAAAGGTTTGATAATCAATTTTTAGTGATTTTTTAAACAAGAGTACTTTTTTGGGACACCCGGTAGTACAGTGAAGTCCCGTTTTTCAGCAACCATTTGATAAGGAACAGATCTTCAACTTTTTCATGAGCAATAGAGAGCAATACGCTTATTAGCTGTTGGGATACGAATCCTCAAAGTTCAAAGCAACGGTTATTCCCCAAAAAGGAAACCTGTGATCATGCGCAGAAAGCACATTTGGTTTGTGCAAAGAATGTGGGTGGATAATCCAGCTACAATCCAAACAAGCATTAGCAAGGAAACAAAGATTCTCGCGCATGGCAATATGTTTTCAGGCTGTTGATCTGCTTTCAACGTTGCCAACATAACAAAAGGCTTAGGCAAAAGGGGCAGTTCTCGGTATCTGCAATCAACAATTTTAGGGGGAACAGTATGATGCGGTAAAAGGTGGATTTCTTGAAGGTGTGAATTTACTGCAACTGATCTGATCACGCCTAGCGATGAGAATTTAGCTTGAATCAATGCAAAATATTCTTGTTGTTAAAATCCTCGATAGTTCACTTGAACATAAATGCCTTGTTTTTTTTATATTGGTTCATTGAGGGTTGAAGAAGTAACTTTGAAAGGACAATTTTGCCCCTACCTTCAAACTTAGCAGAGGCGAAGAAGAACTTATAGAATGTATCATATAAAAGCTTTGTAAGTTATCCCTTACCTTTAATGAATGGCTACACCTATAGAACACCGCTTGCACAAAGTGACATTAATTAGGCTTATATCGCGTCAACTAAGTTAATGCGCACATAAACCTGTAACCTTTAACATTGATACAGTTATTGACTGTTCTCAAATTTGATGTCACATTTGAATGCCCGCGAATAACAACAATAGAAATGTTCTAGAAAAGAAATATGCGTTATCGACCAAATCTCAGATGACATCTGATTTTAGACGGATTTTAAATCGGCTGAATCTAAACCAGGCCGAGTTTTAACCAATAAAATGAATTCGTTTGTTGGATTGACCAATTAGAGGGCAACATTCGATAACTTGGTTTAGTTTAAGCTGGTTTAACTTGCAAGTATGCATGGAGTACTTGTACATTCACATAAATCTACTTGGAAAAGAGGAGTAACTACCGGGTTTCCCAATAAAAAGTACTCCCGTTTGAAAAATCACCAAAATTTGATTACACAACCGATCCTCAAGTTTATTTTTTCTAGTAGATCAAGGACCAAATTATTTTCCAAGACATAGCAGATTTTGTAATTGCTTTAAAAGTTAGCAAATTTAGCTCTTTTTGGGGCCACCTGGTTTTGAATGATACTGCAAAAATCACTGATGATTGCCAAATCAATTCTTGTGTGCATGTAAAGCTTCTACTTTGGCCACAAATGACAGAAAGAAATGCGCACTATCATTGGAGACTTAAATGATGTTATACAATCTGAAAATGTTCACTCGTAGACACGATTGAATATTTTGCTTAAAAAATATTGCTCAAAATAAGGTTTTTTAACCTGTAATTTGTCTACCTTGTTGTATTAAAAACAAGCATTTTATAATCTAGAAATATTTTTGGGTCCATGACAAAACGAGTGAAAAATAAATTTTTATCTAAGGTGTGATCATTGATTTTTGGTGATTTTTTAAACCGGAGTACTTTTTTTGGGACACCCGGTAGATGGCTGTAATTTCAAGGCTTCTTTTCCTTAGATTGTGAAGAGTTGTACTCCCTAAAGGACTACATTTAGTGACAAGTTAATATTTTGCATAGCAAAAGCAAAATCTTACACATTTTGCTGCCAGTGGGGCATCTATTTTTGACGTTCTTTAATTTCAAGCCAAACTTTGGCCTTAAAGAACGCCGGTCAACCAGCATCCTGTGCGGGCGTCGCATTTTGCCTTTCGACTGTGGCAGCCATTTTCATATGACATCGTACATAGCAGTGCTCAGCAAAGCGCGACCGCAAAGGATGCTGGTTGACTGGCGTTCTTTAAATTGTACTTAAGTTCACATGAAAGCCATTAAACTTGTCTATTTTTGCTATAGATTCAAATTCCGGACTGGCATGAGTGACCATCCTGGTGACATACTCGTCAATGCGACTGTGGAAGTTCTGACACAAGAGCGAAAAGAAAGAGCCGATGTTATCAATAGGCAAGGTAGGCCTTCCGTTTGCATTCATTTTTATCCTGACTCTTTTGCATCATCATCATCATCATCGTCATCATCATCATCATCATCATCATCATCATCATTATCATCATTATCATCGCGTTATCAGTAATTCATTTAAAGAGCCACTGCTAATCATGATCCTTTGTGGCGCCAAAGTCGACTTTCGTATTATCTGAAAGTCGTTTCTGGCCTAAATTCTCTTTGCCTTGCTTTTCATTCGGCACACAGATGATCATGTTTGACAATGGGTTTTTAGCGTAGACAAAAGCATAGAGTCCAAAAGTTGATATTTCCCTTTCTCCAATTTCAAAGGGTCCTTCGCAACGGACATACCTCGCATACCTCGCATCTCTAGTTGCACAGCAAAGAATGCTCGCAAAACCTCTATGTTAGCAGAGGGTCTTTAAAGTAGCTTTTAAAAATGATGTACCAAAAAATGCTGATAGTTTAGGCCTACTATCCATGTTATATATCAAATAGAGAATGCAGATGATAGTAGTTTAAAATAATGAAATGACAAACAAAATGATAGTATGATATATTTATGATAACTACGTATAAATATGGATACCCAGTCAGTGGTATGCATATTTTGCAGAGCATACAGTTGCAGCTCTCGCCATTCCAACATCTAATTTGGTTGTTAAAAACAGAAAGTGTGCTTGCTGCAATACTAAACTTTCTGTACGATTGAAGGTGAAATCTGGGGTTTTTTTTAATTAGGTTATAAAACAAGCGTACCTGATGATGATGTTCTTTCGCGACACTTTAATCTTTTTTTACCTTTTCGTGCTCCTAACTGCAGTCTTTAGCCAAAAAATTTTATTATGTTAGGGCTGGGCTGGATAATTCTTGGTGTCGTTTTCTGTATAGGGTGTCCCAAAAAAACTATATACGGATTTGGTTGACTCCAGCGCTGTGAATTTAGCTTCAATTAATGTCTGATCACTCTAAAAATTTTCCTCGATAGTTAACTTAAACATAGATACCTCGTTTGTTGATATTGGTACTTTGAGAGCAGACATGTTAAGCTTGAAAAGCTCAAATTTGCCTCGTCCTGCAAGCCAGAGCTTTAGCCTTTTGGCCTGAGCAATTTCTTAAGGCACAGTGTATAAATCAGCGATAGCCTTGATAAAATTTGAACACTATTAGATCTTGTGTTATTCTGTTTTCCAGAAGTCACCCCCCAGTCACCCATTCGGAAGTTTCTTAATTTTTCATTAATTTCAGTTCTTAATTTCGATGTGCTTCAGGAATTTGCTTAGGCCAAAAGGCCAAGCTCTGGTTTGCAAGTAGACGCAAGTTTGAGCTTGCAAGATTGATATCTCTGATCTCAAAGCAACAATACCAACAAACGAGGTATCTATGTTCAGGTTAACTACCGAGGAACATTTTGCGAGTGACTAGCCATCGATGAAGGCTAAATTCACATCGCTGGAGTCAACCAAATCTGTCTATATTTTTTGGGACACCCGGTAGTTGCTCAATAAAGGTTTGATATAGTTTTGGCAATGGTTACAAGAATTGAAATGATTTTGACGTCCTGTTTCGTTTGCTCTGATATCAACGAGACGTAAAACATTGAACAGTCTTCTTTTACCTCGATTTTGGGATGTATTTTTTAAAAACAAGTCAGTTAGGGGCGTCTAGTTTCAGCCTTTGCACAAACTTGAACTTCAAAAGCTTGTAACTCCGTGAATCTTAGCAGATTCGCAGGATTCTGGCGTCAAAAATCAATTTAAAATCTTAGGAACATGGTTATCTAGCGAATAATCTGTACTTTTTATCGTTACTTTTTAATATTTAATCAAACGTCGAAAAATTTTCTGGGACATCCTGTATATACATTAAGGATTAACTCATAAGATCAAGTCGTACTCTTCTGTCTCGGATTCTCGGATCATTTCGCCAGACCGTATAATTACAACGATAGTGGCAACATTTTGATATGCACCACAAAAATAGATCAACGTTGTTCGGCTTGAAAAATTATGTCATAACTGACTTTCAAACAAGATGACGTCACCTGCACACTTGCATTTCATTTTGAACAGCTATCTGTGCGGAGAGAAAAATGGAAATTTAACAGTACAATTTTTCATTTCACCATGAATCATGCCAACACTGATTTGTTTTGTTCTAATAGTGACAGAGGCTGAAATTGTCAACTTGGCAGATAAAGAAAATCGCATACAGAATGAGTACAAAAAAGAGGATTACATTGAAATTGGGAAGTTTTCCTCGACCGGATTATCATCAAATAAAGTACCGGATAATATTGGACGGATAGCTGAATTGCGAATACGGGTATTGGATCATAAACACGAAAACTGGGTAGCTGTTAGTGAGGTATGATGATTTTCATGTTGTGTTGCCCTGCACAAGGTGTTAGGGAGAAAGTGTCTTCGATCGGTAATGAACCTATATTAGAAAGAATATGCTTATAAGAACATTGAACGTTACAGCGGGTACCCGCAAATAAGAAACCACTTTTTAAATTGAGGCCTCAGAGAGTTTGTTATTTAAAGAGACCTTTTCATGATCAGGGTCAAAGTTTCTTATACATAGGTAATCAAGTTAAGTTAAGTCAATGTATATGACAGTACCATACATGCATGTGCATTTAACCTTAATGCTACATTTTACATTTTTACCATGTTACGTTGTTGTGGTGTGAATCTTTAATTTTGAAAATGTTCATTCTGTTTTGAGAATACTACATTCTATCACACTCATTTATGGGAATATCTTTTGGCATTCAGAAACAAACTATAACAATCCTGAAAATAAGAAACACTTAAATTTCAGACCTAAAATTGTTTCTTATTACAGGAGCCTTTTTTGAAGAAAATGAGGCCTGTTTCTTATTCAAAGGGGTTTCTTATTTGCGGGTACTTACTGTATTGCAAGGATACTTTGTGATACCCAGGGAGAAGTATTCTCTGTGCAGGTTCACACCGGTAGGTTTTAGAGTGGCTTCTGCAGCTTAAGTTGCAAAATTAGGTTGCAACTTCAAGTCCTGTTTCAAGGTCTTCCAATAACAGTTTCCAATCACGATCCCTACTAGCGTCAGTAACTGATGAGCGAATGTACTCAAATAAATGTTCACATATGCATTTACCGTACTGCATTACTCAAATATTGAGACATAAATATCGTTTTTATTTTCTTTTGTTGAAATTTTCCTTTCGATGACACCTGTGGAGGGTCCATTATGGAAACAAGGTCGCAGTGACCTCTTAATACTATTCCTGCCATTTTAACTGGGGAGTTTTTAGATTATATGTATAACCTTTATATTATATTGTACACCTGTAATTAGACCCATTTTTTTCTAAATTTATATAACATCTAGCTTTTAGTTTCGCGGCAAAATTTTACATACATGCATACATACCGGTGCACCGCACGAAACGAGATCTCAGACGTTTGCAAAATACTGATGGATTAGAGTGAATCAAGTTTTTCTTTAGCAGGAAAACTGAAATATTTTTCTTTGATTTTTCTCACATTTCTACTAGCAATGCAGACAAATTCAACTTTACAAGAATTAACTTGTTGCAAAATGGCTTAAAATTGGGCCTAAAATTTTCGATAAAACTTAAGGAATCTCGCACACAGAACAAGACGCAATAGCATTTATTCTCTCTCAAGAGTTATAGGAAATGAATTCATAAATAACTTCTGAAGATTTTCGATCCCATGGCAACAGACGACATGTTCTTTTGTGTTGTGTGCTGTGACCAGTTTCTTCAAGATTTGGTCAAGTGTTTTAGGCCCTTTTAAAAGCATTTTGCAAGCAAGGGATTTTCGTAAAGTCGAATTTTCGGAACGGGTGAATCAGTAAAAAGGCACAGCGTTTGAAAAAAATGCTGCTCTCTCAATATCAAAGCAATAATGTTGAAGACTGTCTTGTTTTATTCTCGAAATGTCCAATTAGGTTCAGTAATTTACCTGGCATTAATCGGCCATTCCTTCCCGTTAATATGAGATATTTTCTACAGACACATTAAAAATTTGTCAATTATATTTCGGTTGCGTTTTTTCTTTCTGACCCTGCATAGTTTTAAATGTGTTCCTCTCTTTCTAAACAGATTCACATTGTCGAGAAGAAGAAGAGGTAACGAAAAACGACAAAAGTTAGTGATTCAAATCAAAAGTTCCAGATTCAAGGCTGCGATGGACTCGTGGTTCTATAAAACATCTCACTCATCACTAAAGTCTTGATTCACGCTCTCCACCTGTGTAAGTTCCCAAAACTACACGATGAAGTGCTCGTTTGAGATCAATGTAGGCAGGGTAAGTCTAAAGGGTAGGGTGTGCCTAGGGTATGAAAAATGAATAAAGGGTAGGAGTGTGTGCCTAGACCAAGACCGATTACCTTGCCCCGTTGTTTCCTTGTCGTCTTTGACTGGATGATGTTGCTTCGCTCAACATAATATTACTAATGACATTATTCGGAAAATTTGATTTTACTGAAAATGCAGTCACCTTACTGCACACCCAAGTATGAGCGAAGGAAATCAGTGAGAATCTTTTTTTCCTAAGAAAACATGCAAACTACTATTGACCTGCTTTGTTTTTAGGATTTTTGAAATTTTTAGAACGGAAAACATGTCCAGTGGCCTCACAAGGATTCGGTGCAAGTATTGTCAAAAACGTTCTTGAAACTGTGCTCGCTTGCTCCCTAACAGCATATGTTTCAAATCTTTGACAAGGTTAGTGTAAGATTCTATGACCTATTTCTTTGAATCGTATGGCGTGAAAGAGACTTAAACTTCTTTGCTATAATTCTGCGATTGGAATTTTCAGAAATCTTCAATATTTTCAATTTTTTAGGATTTTCTTCGTTTTGAAGAGTCCACAAAAACTTAAAAACATGGTAATAGACAAAATCGGCTAAGGTTTGTTTCCACCCATTTCAAGTCATGTAATCAATCTCTTGATAAAACATCTTTTGATTTCTCAGACATATTTTTTGCCATGCAAAGTTGTGCCATGAGTACAAAATATTGCATAATACTAAAACTTTCCAAGAGTATGGTCACTTGACTTGAAATGGTAAAACAAACTGCAGCTGATCAGGTCTATTTCTAATCCATTTGAGAAGACATAGACCTAGAAATAACGTTAGTAAGTAAGTGCGGCAATTTGGGAATTTAAACAAACTAAACCAACATATGGAACAAATGTTGATAACCGGCCTTTCTCGCTCTGTTGGCATGATAAGATCCAAAGATCGATGCCTATGTTGCAACCAGTCCCTCATCTCAAGAATCATTCAGCTACTGCATTGTGAATGTTTATTTGGAATTATTGACAAATTTAATCACTCATATAGGCCATTTTGCGATGACAGTCAATCGGTCAGTCAAATCAGTCAAATCGACATTCCACAAAACAAGAGAGATTAAGAAGGCTTCGTTACCACTGCTGTTGTCCAGGGGTTACCACTGCCTCCCTCTCTTACCTTCGTCATTTCATGATTGTGTGATCACAATAGGTTGTTTACAAATGATGTCGTTTCACCCCCACATTAGCCTCGCAGTGGAAGGACTTTTTTTAGAGACAAAGTCGAGGCTGCCAAGCATATGGACATCGCAACTTTTTAATTCGATTGGAATTATGATGCGGCTGCGCTACAAAATTTTCATTTTCCAAGAAAGCCGTAATTGATGATTCTGATATCAAGCACAAGTCTTTTACTCTTCTAATTCACGATATGATGGGGTCACATTCTCAAAATGAGTTGAAATATACCGGGTGTCCCAAAAAAAGTACTCCCATTTGAAAAATCATCAAAAATTGATTTCACCGCCGATCTTCGATTTTCTTTTTTTTTCAAGTACATCAAGAACCAAATTATTTTTCAATATATAGCTGATCTTTTAATTGGCTTAAAAAGTAGCAAATTTAGCTCTTTTTAGGGCTACTTGGTTTTGAACCATATCACAAAAAAGCACTGATGATTGCCAGATCAATTTCTTTGTGCATGTGAAGCATCTAGTTTGGTCATAAATGACAGAAAGAAATGCGCAAAATCATGGCAGACCTCAATGATGATAAAGACTTTTAAAAAATTTGACTCTTAGGCAAGATTGACTATTTTGCTTAAAAACTATAGCTCAAGTTAAGGTTTTTCAACGTGTAATTGTTCTACCTTGTTGCATCAAAAGCAAACATTTTATCATCTATGAATATTTTTGGGTCTTTGACGAAACAACTCAAAAAGAAAATTTGATCAAAGGTTTGATAATCAATTTTTGGTGATTTTTGAAACAGGGGTACTTTTTTTGGGACACCCGGTATAATACGCTGTAATTTCCCAAAATATTGAATATTTCTGAAAGTCCAGCGGTTGGATTAAGGAGCTAACATTTCTTTCAAGCTTACACCAAAATAGGTCATAGAATTTACACCAGCTTTGTTACAGGTTTTGAATCTCTGCTCTTCTACACTTTTATCGATTTCTGGCCTAAATTTACTTTAGAACGGGCCATTTGTTTGGGTGGCTGAAAATTGGGATGATCAGAATATTGCATGAAAAGGCCTTTTGATTTCGAAACGCGTGAGATTATGGTCTTGAATCATCAATTAACGTCAAAACACATCATTTTTTTATGAGAATCTTCGACCAGGCTGTACAATAAGCACAGAAACAGTAATTGACATAGAATATTCACCTGAAAAGTAAAAATTTGTGAAATAGATCTTTTAATAGTGCAGTTAAATTGGTATTCATTTAACTTATAGTCTGTAGCAAATTAATATAACGTAAACCTGTCCGCGAATAGTGAAAATTTTAGGGTTTTTCATGAATAATTTTGCGTTATCGCAAATATCACGTGACAACTTATTTGAGACAGACTTTATTTCCATTTAGGCTTGTCCATCGACCGTGATTTTACTATTCGATAAATCGTTTGCAAAAGTGTCGATTAATCGATTATCGAATCGTCTATAACAGAATGTAACAATTAGGTCATGGAAAGGAACAAGCAGTAGTGGTAGCAAAAGACTAGAATTCCAATAATAGGAGGTCTATCATAGACAATAATGGAATAATCGATCGCTGTCTACAATGGCATTTATTTGCAATGGTCGATTGTTCATCAGAGTCAATGGTCCATGAATTTAGATTATTTCTCATAATCGATCATGACTGAAAATCGATTAGTAACTCTCAATTGATTATTTCAGCACAATCGATTATTAGTTAAAGTCAATTAATCGATTATTCGGCACTAATCGATTAATCAGTGGCCAAATGGTTATTCAGACCTTGATCGATTAATCGATGGTCGATGGAGGGGCCTGTCGTATTGGATATTCATAGTTTTTTTAGTGCTACGTCGAAGAGCGAAATCCTGGTAAAACATCATCAGTGTTTTTTCATCAGACATTGTTCACAGTACCGAGTGGCCTATTCAAATAAAGAGCAATGAAGCATCACAAAATTTGAGTAGTTTTTTTATCTTTATCATTATCTTTGTGTTGTTAGGACCAAAGACTGGTGTATCAGAAAAACGGGCCACTTCTCATGTGCTTCTGCGGTGGCGACTTTTATTTTACAGATCTTTTTATGGCATTGATTTTCGCAATCCATAAGCTTCAACCTAAACTTAGATACGCTGCCTTTACTCGCATTTGTAGAAATATTAAAAGACACTAGTAGTGCTTAAAATTTAAAGTTAGAACTTGCATAAAGAAGGGGGGGGGGGATTGCCAAATTTTCAGAAAAGTTGCAGCACAAAGTCTTGCTCAAATTAGATGTCATGTGACATGTGAGAATTGCGATAACGCAAAATGGCTCACTCAAAACTCTCTAATTGTTTTACCAGCGAGCATTTTCGCATCGTATCTTATTTGAGACAGAATTTATAGCTTGTAGTCTTTTGATGGATAGGCCCACTTTTAATCTGTAAATGGCTCTTTCCCCGATTTTCCTTCCTTGGCTTTATAATATATTATAATATTCACAATTTATATTATTGATTATCATTTAGTGTAGCGCAAAATCGTGAATTTGTATTCATTTTTTGATTCTCCAATACATTCTCTCGTAATATTGCATTCAAGCATTTTATGTTTTTCTCACTGTTTAAAGCTTTATTGTTGCATCATAAAGTTCAATTATCTTCCATTGTCTATTATTGTCTGAGACTCACGGGAGAGAGGGGGGGGGGGGTTCTTGGCCAAATTTTGGGCAGGGGTCTGCCGCGAGCATATTCAAAATCGTACCGTTGGCAAGACGAATCTTTACGAAAATGGTACCATTGGCTAGACGAATTTTGACCATTTTCTGGACCAATATTTTACAATTTGTACCAAATATAATATCATGATCGTTCGCTAGACCAATATTGTCAAAAATGATACCATTGGCTAGACCGTTGCCAGGCCAAAATTGCAAAAAGGTATACCCTTGGCTAGACTAGAGGTGACAAAAAGTATACCCTTCTTCGCAGCACATTCCCAGGTACCTTTACCATGGAAAACGCCCCCCCCCCACCTCCGTGCTGAGACCTCGTTGGAGCCAGTTTGAAATAGTGGTTACTAATTTCTGACAGAGGAAAGGTAAAATAAGTGGCTGCGTTGCGTCAAAAGCAGCACTTCTTCTTTCTCCAGAAATGTAAAAATCAAACAGAATTTAAAAGGAAGGGTTCTACAATCCTGGCCAAAAGAAGCTGGGACACAGGCAAATTTCAGTGTCTTCGTGATATTTCCTAAAATATCGAGGAGAAAACATACGTTTAGAGTCTCCAAATCCCCCTCCCCCCTATTTCAATGTTGAGAAGTTCGAATGGCGTTTGATTCAAGCAACTTTGAAACGGGGGGAGCGGGGGGCACGGAATCAAAGACCGAAGTAGCGCAATTTTATGATTTGTCCCAAGTATTTTGGCCAAGATTGTAGTTGTTTCGTAACCTATGCATATGTTGTCCAGCAAGAAATATCTTCGCAACGGGTGACAAGACACAATTTTGCAAGTGAACTTTGCTTCCCTTACTCTGCTTCGTCTTCATGTAGATGTTCCAAAAGTTTTATGACTGTTATTTATTTGGCAATGATGTCAACGAACGATCTGGTTGAAAGGCGTATATAGCAGATTCCTATGACATGGCTTATTTATGACCACTTATTTAATACATAGTATTGGGTGATGTTTGTGATTGTATTGTGTATTGTGAAAACTTTTGCTGACTATGGACTACAGAGCATTATAGTAGATTGTTCAAGGATTACTATAGCTGTGTACAACCTAGACATAAGCAAGGGGTGAGGTGGACTTGCCCAAGTCTCTCCCGTGTTTATAACGAAACAAATTGCCCCACTACCGCTGCGTAGGAGAGTTGGAAAGCCTCTGCGAAGGAAAGAGAGAAAGGAAAGCGCTTTCTCGCTCTCTCCTTCGCAGAGGTATATATTTTCGTTTCATTGTCGCGGAATAGACTTGGGGCAAGTCCAGGGGTGAGGCAAAACTAATTTTCATCAAATGCTATGGTTGTGGATTTTTCTACAGATTTAAAAGACACTGTTTTTCTTCAACATGAATCTAAAAGCTAAAACGGCAAATACTTTACCCTGGGCGAGATTCATGGTTGCAAAAGAACCTAATTTCATCTAACTCTCGCTGTAACACAACAAATACAATTACAGCAACAGCAACAACAACCGAAAAGAAAAGGAAAGAAAAGGGGTTGCTTCTACTTGTTTTTCAGACACTTTCAAACAAAAGCACTTTCCAAGGAATTGTTTTTAAATCGTTTAAATCAATTTTTCTGGAATCGAATTCCGGAGTCGCTAAAATGTGACGCAAGAGAGCTCTCTGCATCACACGGCTTGCCGGAGAAACCATCTTAATATTTTGACCGGAAATTCTTCCCAAGGGCAGAGGAATCTAAGTATCATCCATGGCTGGTATGTCTAGCGCAGACACACGATCCTATGAACAACCCTGCTAATAGCTAATATTATGGCAGATAATGATTGCTTCATGTTCTAGAGTTTTCATGAGATATTATATAGATGTTGTCGTATCACTAAATCCATTTAGTTTGGTTTGTCTCTGACTTTGCATTTTTTTTTTCATTTACCGTTCTCTAACGATGTATCATTTAGATCCTAGGGGAGCTCAGTTTCAGGTTTTACGGTGACAAAAAGCTATTGCACAGATAGCTGGGAATAAGCGATTCATTTTGCTTGATTATGTCATCCTTACATTTCTAAATCTTGATGTGCTCCTCATTATTGGAATTGGAAAGACCCCGGATGAAAAGTTAAACGTAAATAGCCAGCTCGAATCAAGAACAAACTCTTTAGGCATTACAACCCCAATCATACCTGCCATGCATCATTAAATGGAAGCTCTTACCGAGAGCGCTTTTCTGCACCTATGTGCATTTGCATCCCGAATAATTTGCCTACTCTGGTATGCTCTAAGAATCCCTTGAAATATGAACCTGAGTGGAATTTTTGGTTCATACATAGAGAACTGTTACCTGCTTGAATTGCTTCATCATAAATTGTCAAGAAGAGCACTGTCCTTTCCTTGCTTTTTTATTGATATCGATTTAATTATCAGCTGTGAACTAAAGAAGATATCATTAATGACTGTGAGCTCTTGAAAATACTTCCGCTATGAACAGTTTATTTCTCCAAAAGTTTATCCACCCATAGTTGATTGTAATTGTGAATTTTGCCCACACTGGAGCACGAAAAAATTATATACCATGAAGGAGGCAAAGAAACCGATCTCTGGCACACTGAGGCTTTTCCAATGTACGTTCTCATGAAAGTGTCGCTTTACATTTGCAGCATGAGTATGCACTCGACTTGACGCAACGAGTTCCTTGTGCTGGCGGTGTCCTATGTTGTACATGGTGGATTAAATATATATTTCGCAAAATTTTCACGCTTTGTACGGTTGAAGAGGGCCTAGCTACCCAAAGAAAACAGGCATCAATTTAGTCTTTTGCATTTTTTTAGTTTCTTTCGGTGCTGACTAGTTTCACCAACCATCACAAATTTTCCTTCATTTTTTCTTTAAGCATGATAATATTTTCACTTCGTATTCTTGGTTTCATCCTTTTACGTCAGTTTTCAAGTATTTACCATCTAGTTTTATGAGAGTACTTTTGACTTTGTTGTGGTATTGTCCTGGTTTTTTTCGTGAAAATAAAGTTGATATTAAGCGTTGTTTAGTGTGCTAAACAAGTCACATGTAAATGATAGATATCTTACTTCTATCTTTCCCTCTAATGTTGATATATTTTATAAATATGTGAATATTTAGGAAGATTTATTAAAATTTCGTTGGAAGTGACATTCATGTGTATTCCTTGTTGTCTCTTCTGTTTTTGAAGATTAAATTGAATTCCATGCTTTGGAACCTTATAGACAAAAGACCTTTTATTTATTCAACAAAAGAGTCTCTATCGAGTGACAATTGAAAACATTTTCATACGAACTGTTCGATTGTTGATTGAGTGGCGTTAGAGCTTCATTCACTCTACAGCAAGACTTGCCCTAAGCCTATCTCCTCAGTCCGTCTTACTGTTCCCTTTTCGGTAGTTCCTGCATCCGCCATTCCAACATTCTCTCTTGACGGAATGTTGGAATGGCGGATCCAAGGGAATGGTATGAAGACTGAGGAGATAGAGCAAGAACCTAACCTAACAGGCTGAAATTGTCAAATTAGGTCCGCATTTAATGAGAACCGATCCATTGTATTCATTGTACAAGAAAAGAACCCAGGCTGACTTGCAATATCTTATGTTCTTATTCGCGAGTGTTAACTGATAACTGCATATATTGTTTGCTACACGTTTTTTTTTCATAAGAAACTGGTTTATAAGAAACTAGTACTACGATGACCAAAAATTTAAGAAACTCTAGTACTACGCTCAAGAACAGTTAAGAAACTCTAAAACTTTATTTCTGTATGTCTATGTCTCTCTAACAAAGGTACATTCGTCTTTTCTTGACTTTTAACTGCAAAATTGGTAAATTTTTGCCTTGATGTGCATGGCTTCTTCTTGATGACAATGTCAATGCAAAATGGAAGCCCTTTCTCGAGAAGAAGGCTCAACTTCGAACAATACCGCAATTTTAGGCCCAAAAAATAAGAAACTAATTAAGAAACTTTTACTACTAAAACACCGAAATTTTCATGCGAAATTGAGAAACTTTCAGTACTAAGTGCTGATCCAAGTTTCTTATAGAAAAAAAAACGTGTATTATAGCTAAAAAGTCTACACTTTTTTTTTATAAGAATATTGTTTATAAGAATATTCAGGCTCAGAATCATGCAAATTTTAAGAATATCATAAGAATATTGCTCAGGCTCAGCTCACCATATTTGTGTCTCAGTTTTCAGCAGTTGCTTATTTTTTGCGATGTTCGTAACAGAGAATCGCATGACTGACGTATCTCATTTTTTTAAAAAGCATTTTTAAAGCTTTATGATCGTTAAGAACATTCTTATTGTTATAACTGCTTAAATTTTTCTTTCGTTCGACCATTTCCTCGTAATGACATGACATTTCTTCTAACGACTGTATGTTCCCCTGAAACCATATTAGATTTGAAAAAAATTAGAATACTTTAAGAATATGTTAAGGCTCGAAACGAGAATTTCTTAAGAATATTGAGGCTGGACAAAATTTATAGTATTCTTATAAAAAAAAGAGTGTATTGCGCAAAACTATTTTGCGAGGCAATTTTTCTGCCATGATCCTTTGCGTTCTATGACACAAATCAATAGAGATTCTTTACAAGCAAAACAAAGAGTCATGGTAATAAATTCCCTGGTTCCAGCTTTAGCGCAGTCGTCTGCTAGTGTGTTTTCTTTCGGCAGAATATATTCATAATATCGCAGGCGTCAAAGAGTTCAGGCGCTTGACACGGTTTGTCAGAGGAAACGCATGTGTCCCCCCGTGGCAGTAGGTTTATGCTCATACGCCCGTGAGAGTTCCAACCCAAAACGCTACTGCGCATGAGCATTAACCTACTGCACGGGGGGATACATACGTTACTTTCTATGTGAACAATAGATATAGTACGATGTAACTTGCAATGCTTATTTTGATGTTCTTTCTCCTGTGCTCATAAATAAGTTATGGCTTATCGTTGTTCACAGAAAACTGGTTAGCAACAACAAGCAGCACGTTAGCAACGCCAAAATAATCAATGGCTGAGTGAAAGAAAGGAGGGTCCATGTTTTTGTTGTGAGTCACTGCAAATGTCATGTCTCTACTGTCAAAAGGAACCTTTTTGGGGACCTCGGCCGTTCTGTGTTTTCAGAAAACATATTAAGCCGAGACGTAGAAACAGAGGAGCACAAGGGAAACGTGGCCCCCCAACATTCTGTAATAGAGAAAAAATGCCCTTTTTTGCTAAGTACCCTTGAAGTGTTGTGTCTTCAAGTTTAGGATGGGCTTTGAGAAGCACTGAAGACTCTTTTAAAAGCTAAATTCAAGAATATCATAGGAGAATTGTCGTAGTACTTACTTTATTCTTGAGTAATAGACGATTGCGCTAAAGATGGCGGCGAGGAATTTTTTACCAAGATGCACTGCGTTCTTTAATCGAATTCCTATAGAATTGTTAAAGAATCTTAATTAAAACGCAATGCATCTTGGTAAAAAAATTCCTCGCCGCCATCTTTAACGCAATCGTCTATTATTTCGATAATCTTAAGTGTTGAGGGGTGTTGAGTCAAACAAAACTCTTTTCTTGCTAAGATTGTGCTGTATGTCAAGCACAAAATACGTGGCCATGCAACCTACCTGCATCATAATTCATGCACGGAAAAAGCAGAAATTTCTTGGAAAAACGTTGATTTTGCCAAAGCAAAAATGAAGGAAGCATTCGACTGGTAATTCCAAACATACTAAATTCTGAAAATAGCAGGCTTTGCAGAAATGGAACGATATTTCCCAATAAACACAAAATTCTTTAAAGCAGCAGGTTTCTGATTCACCGTGGCGAAAATGAAAATTTGTCAATACAATGAAAACGTGAATCTTTCTGAAGTTTGCCAACCCTTGGGAAAACCTCCTGGGTAGAAGGTTCACAAGGCCGTCCAAACCAACCAAACCTACCGTTTTGAGAATTTCAGAGTCAATCAAATCAACCACAAATTCCGAGTCTACCTAGTTAAATTTCAATATACTCAGACTTGCTACTCTTACAAGAGCATCGTCTACCGAATTAAAAAAGTATCTACTTGAAAAAACGTGAATACCTACAGAAATATCACAAGAACCTGGATAACAAGAACTATAGGCCTACCGTTTTGAGAAAGTGGCACCTGACACATATACTCTCCTTTTCTTTCGGTATGACCGTCTCCAGACTGATGACAATGACAAACACTAACAAGGAGCTCGACAACAACAGTTCACGAGAATAATGGCGGCAGCAGTTCGCTCAGTAGATAGAAAAGGCGCGTGATTTTTACAGACCAATATGTCAGCCAGAAGACGACCAGCAGAGGCAAATGCCACCAAATCTAAGACTAAGAAGACCAAAGTACCATGGGAAAAACTCATGCAGGAAAACAATGAATATGAGCAAGAGCAGTCGAATTTGCGAAGCTCACGGAGTGATGGCCTAGCTGGATTGGGCCTAAGTCAAACTCGAGAAGATTTGGGATATACACCGAAAGCACCAGCTAATTATAGCGGGGTACCAGATACAAGGTCACTCTTTGACAGTGGAGCTCAACAAGGATTTACAAGACCACGTTTTAATTTGAATGAGTCAATGAACTCTATAAATTTGCGACAAGACAGGCCACCTCAAAGCTCTCCATCTCCCACTGGACGTTCAACAAGATATGCAAGCCCTGATCGAACTAATGGTTTTCATCAAACCTCACCTACTTTGATAAGGAAAGAAAGACAGTCATTTGGTCCGCAAAATCCTCAAATTAATCCAGAAATAGAAAATGCTATTATTTCTTATTGTTATATAGATTTAATCGATGTTTTGAGATACACTAAAAATACAGTCAACATGGAAGCTCTAAGAGAAGCGATGAGAAGAGACATTTTAGTTTGGATTGATGCGTTTACAATGTACATGACAATCATCTGCAGTGCCCATCCAATAAGAGTGCATGATCTTCTGAAATATCAGAGAAATATCATTTGGATTTATAGAGAAACTCAGGATTCTACAACGTGGTGGAGATATGATGTTGCATTTAGACGAAAAGCAGAATTAAGGCAAATCCAGGATTGGAGTTACATTGATAGGGACCTTTTCAGTGCTGCTTCATCTGAAAGAGCCAGGGAGAATTTTACATGTCTGCCTTGCTTGTCAAATGAACATGTGCTCAAGAAATGTCCGTTTGGAGATGGACCCAGGAAAAGTTATCCAGAGATTGATGTAAATGGATCTCCTGCTGCAAATAATTTAGCGATTGACAGAGCCCTTACTAACCCAGAAAAGTTATTAAAGAAGCCAAGTGAAGGACTAAACTTGAAATTTGCTTTTGGGTAAGTAAGGAGAAACGTCATAATATTGATATTTCTCTAGGTGAATCTCCATTGGAAGAGCAGGAGGGGGAGGGCGTGATTTGCGCAATTCAAATTTTGAAGGATACTGAACTCAGAAGAAAATGAACATTTGATTATGATTATCCTGCTGATTTCTTTGTACACTCATTTTTTTCATAAGAAACTGCTTCTAAGAAATGGAAGGCTCAATTTTTTGAAAGTTAAGAAACAACCCTACCTGAATTGAAAAGCTAAAAAAATTTTGCAATTTACTATTTTAATTTTCCTATAACACTCAAAAATTTTTTAACAGAACAACTGTTTGGACATTATTTTGAGTGTGAATTTTGTTATGTACTTGTTTTGAGATCTTACCAAGTAATTTGGGAGCCCTTTAGAGAAAACAAAATGAACTCTACACTTCCGCTCCGGCATTAAAATTATAAGAAACACATAAGAAACTTTAGCTAGCAAAATGGCCCACGGATTTAAGAAACTGCCTACCATCACCGGACCTTAGTTTCTTATTAAGAAAACTGAGTGTATTGGTCTGAAGGGGTAAACTGGGTAAGTTAGGGGTAAAATAGCTAGTTTTGATGACAAGAAACAGCACATCTAAATTTAATCTCAACATAGTGTTTAGGAGGCTAGCTCTAACAGTGGTAGCCAGAGAAAATATGTGAATCATGACTTTTATGAGATTTATTTACATTCATTCCTTACCCATTCTTCCCTGAGCTTACCTATTTCACCCGGTAGGATCTTGTTATAGTCTCTAATGTCAGAAAGTAAAATGCTCAATCTTAGGCAACAAGTGGATGTTGGTGGAAAAATGATAAATTACAATTGATCAACAATTAATGTCCTGAAAATATGATTAAAATTTTTTTTATCCTAAGTAAGATCAAGTGATTCATAATTTATCATTGAGAAATATCAGTGAAAAAAGTTTAGTTGTGGGTCTGACAAGAGAATTTTAAAATGAAATGAATGAATGAACTGAAGGTAATGAATGAACTAATGGTTTATGAAGCAAACATCTGGTTTGTTGACCTTCAATTGTCACTATTACTAATTATCTAATTTCTCTTCAGCTATCATGGATACAATGCATGCAACAACCTCTTCTATACACAAAGCAATGAAATGGTTTTCCATACTGCTGCATTAGGCATTGTCTACAGTCCAAAGACCCACGAACAACGTTTTTACAATGGTCATGATGATGACATTTTATGCTTAACTGTACATGATGATCAAGACTTTATAGCCACTGGACAGGTAAGTCAAACAGCTTGTAATGTTCATGGTCACATATTTTTGGTGTTACATGATATGTTAAGGACAGAAACCATCTTTGTGGAAATGAATTATTTGGTTTGATTGTGGCCAAAAATTTGTTTCTTCACACATTTGGATTGCTGGTGTCTTTGTCCAAGCAAAGCAGTAGAACAAGAAATGCAGGAAATTCAAGGAAAAGTTCATGAAATTAGACTACGGTAAAAACCTGAATAAAAGAACCCGTGATTTTTTTCTAACAGGTTGAAATGGCTCTTAAATACATTTGTATAGTAGCTCTTGTGTAGAGGTTGCTTAATTGGCCAAAAATCTGCCTGGAGGCTCTTGATCCATAATTTCTTTTATGTGGGTTTTTACTGTAGCCCAATTGGTCACCAAGGTTAATTTAAAGGGAACAAAACAAGAATCAACATTGGTAAGGCACCAAGTTAAAAGTAGAAGAGATGAAATGCTATCTGATTGGACCCTTTAAAAATGCCATGTCATTGGGCTGAGAAAATTAGATATGGCACACCTGATTTAACCCTGATGTTGATTCTCTTTAAAGGCAAAAGTAATTGCAAAGTACATCATGTATATTCTACCTAGAGTACTTTGAGAGTGTTTCCAATTTGCATATAATGTTGATATGTCATAAAAGTAAGTTGAAAATCATTTTGCATGATGGTGTCATAATTTCTTGGTGCAGAATAAAAAACATTTGAAATTTGTCTCTTCTTTCTTTAGTTAATCGTTCATTACAATTTCAATAGTTGTTATGCTTTATCAAGCAAGTATATAAATGTTATCCATTGTTTATCCACCATGCCTATCCTCTCATCGTCAAATCGGTTTTTTGTTTCATCAGCTTGGAAAATCACCTTCTACACATGTCTGGGATGCAAAGAACATGCGCCCTGTGGCAATTCTCAAGGGATTTCACAAACGTGGTATCATTTGTGTTGACTTTTCAGGTTAGTAGATAACTGAAGGATGGTATGGTCTATGTGATTTCAATGATCACCCTGTAACCAAAACATAAAACTTTGATCCTGGTTATGAATGCGCAAAAGCAGAGTGGAAAAAATGGGTGAAGCTATGAAGCAGCTACCTTTGCAGGAAGCTTGTTTGTCTGGAGGGAAGAAAGGGGAGGAAAGAGAGAAGGTGGAATAGAAGGAAAGAAAAGAAAGGAAACGATGAAGGGAAAAGAATCCTTGAATTTGAGTCAAGTTGAAAGTTTGCTTAAAGGGGCTCCGTTGTCAAACAGTAAACAAATCCGTAAACTCGCACGTGCCACCAATTATCCATTGTTCATCCATTGTTTTCTGAAGTTTGTTTGGTGGCTTCACCCAAGCCACCAAAAACTGACCGTTAAAAATCTACTTATATCGAGGAATCGTAGAAGATATGAATGTTTGGTTTGTTCCTTAGTGAAGTACAATGATTAATGTCCAAACAGCAACTTTCATTTTGAAAAAATATGAAAATCCTGTGTGATATCACCTTTCAAAAGACTGCTAAAATCATTGTTTTGTTTACATTTTGAGGACGGAGCCCCTTTAAGTTGTCTTCCAATAGTTTAAAGTGTGGTATTTTGTTTGCATTTAGTTAGCAGCAAATTTGTGCATAGTTCACTTTGAGTATGTTTCAGACTTAGGAGTTTGTAAAAATATTATTTGTAAAGAGTTTGAATTTTGCACCAAACCAGTTGGCAACAATTTGTTTGAAGCATGCAAATTTTCACAAAGTCCATAACTTGCAAATTACAAAAGAACAATAGAGCATACTCAATGTAAACTGATTGCACAAGCTTGCAGAAATTATATTCTGTACAAGGGTTCAGACACTCAAAGAATGCTTGCAACTTCAAATGTCATTTTAACAATAGATAATGCAGCCCAAAAAGGCATGTAGTTTCCTAGGAAATGTTTTAATCTTTTGGTCTGATCCTTCATAGTTAATGTCGTATTGTAGGAGATGGAAATATGCTTGCAGATGTTGGGATGGATGATGATCATTGCATTTGTATCTGGGACTGGAGGAAACAAGAGAAACTTGCTTCTACAAGGTAAACATCTTATCTTTCAATTTGATAGGCAAGAAAAATAAAAGCAAATCTTATCACATCTATGATAATCTATGCGGTCTGAAAGGTTAGTTTGTCCAAAATATAAAAAACAAAAGCTTTAATGAATGTCAATAGCTGATTGAACTGATTTTACACTCTTCTGCGCATCCAATTTTATAAGTGATTTTCTGAAGCTCCCCTTTAAAAAACTTTTAAAAGGGCCTAAAATCACGATCAAATTCCTTGATATTTCCTACCTTTCAGCAATGACTTGAATGCATTTTTTTAGCAAGTGTTATCTGTCTCATGGGAGAACAAAAAGGTCATCCCTACCAGTACAGTGCAATAAGATTATCCAAGGGGGCATTGTATGCTAACACAGGTACAGTAATTGTCATTGCTGTGAGGTGGAAAAACCAGCTAAATTTGATCATCATTTTCAGCTGTCTTTTAGAGCTTTTGAAAGGTTCTTCTTCAGAAAATCTCCCATAACTTCAGAAAGGGGACACCGATTTAAGCCAGGTAAATTTTTATTATCTAATCAAGTTTGTTGGCTATCAAACAAGACAATTGCCAAAGGTATTGCTTTGATATTTTCAGAGAGCATTATCTTTGGAAACGTTGTGCTTTTTATACTCACCCGATATAACTACCGGGTGTCCCAAAAAAAGTACTCCTGTTTAAAAAATCACCAAAAATCAATCGTCAAACCTTTGATAAAATTTTCCTTTTGACTTGTTTTGTCAAGAACCCAAAATATTTATAGATGATAAAATGTTTGCTTTTGATACAACAAGGTAAAAGAATTGCATGTCGAAAAACCTTATTTTGAGCTATAGTTTTAAGCAAAATACTCAATCTTGCCTAAGAGTCGAAACTTTCAGATTTTTTATCAGCATTGAAGTCTCCCATGATAGTACAAATTTTTTCTATCATTTATAACCAAACTAGAAGCTTTACATGCACAAAGAAATTGATCTGGCAATCATCAGTGCTTTTTTGCAGTATGATTCAAAACCAGGTAGCCCTAAAAAGAGCTAATTTTGCTAATTTTTAAACCACTTACAAAATTGGGCAAAAAATTAGCTATGTCTGGGAAAATAATTTGGTCCTTGATCTACTTGACAAAAAAAGAAAATTGAAGATCGGTCGTGTAATTAAATCTTCGTGATTTTTCAAACGGAAGTACTTTTTTTTGGGACACCCGGTACCTTTGCTAAAATTATGACAAGTACAGTACAAACAAACGTGTAGCTTCTATTGAGTCCAATTGTGATGGATCTAATTATGATAATTCCTTCTGCATTTCTCACTTCTGAATCTTTTCTTTACCCAGAGGCCACAAAGATGTAATCTACAACCTGGAGTGGAATCCATATGAAATTAACTTCTTTGTTAGTGTTGGAGCAAAACATATAAAATTTTGGACCATTGAAGGTGAGCAATTAAACACTAAAGTGAAAAACGTTGACAGGTAATCTTTTAAAACAAGTTTTTGCAGAAAACCTTTTCACAACCTGACTAGAATTTGACCAAAGATTTATCCTACAAACATTTTTATGGGACTGTTTTGATTATTTTGCATTGGAAAAACTATAGACTTGGTAGTATCCAAATTTGCTGCCTGTATTTTTTATAAGAAACTAAGAAGTTGGCTCATTACATAAGTTATTTTCTAATTCGTTGCACTCAAACGAAAACAACTGTACTGATCAACATAGATTTTAATCAGTGTAAAACAGTGCAATAGCCTTTTTATCGCTGGGGATCTCCAGTGCCTTTGTGGACATTCCATAGCCAATTTTATCAAGTCATACCTCTGTCTAGATATTACTCGAGTAGCAGCAAGTAATAGAGTACACACGAGAAGTGGAAATATCTGAGAGTTGAGTTCGGCGAAAAGAATGTATTATTAAAGATACTTGTTACGAAGATTTATGAAACAGACAGTGCAGTTAATGATTTAAGTCTTGTTCTTCAATAAATAAGTAGTGATTATATTTCAGGCAAAAAGATTGTAAAGCGAACTGCAACATTTGGCAAAGCTGGAGAACTCTCTGATATGCTATGTGTGTGCCATAGCCCATACGAACAACTGTGTTATGCTGGTGGCTCAACTGGTGAGATCTATGTATGGCAAGGATCAACATTTCGAAAGAGAATGCCAGCTCACAAAGGACCAGTTTATGCCATGTTTGCCTTATTACAGTCGGATGAAAAGGTTTGTAATTCATCAAAATGTTTTGTGTTAAAATCAGATCCAATCGAGGGGCCACCCCGAAAACGTAACAGCTCTGCTCCTTCAGGAAAAAGATTGTTGCAAACAGTTTTCCAAAAACCGTCCTTTTTTGCCATAATTTTTAGAAGACACTGTAATACTTGACCCCACCTTTATTAATGCATTCTTTCTTTGGCAGACTGGTTTTTTCTTTAAACTTCATTGCATAGGAAACAGGCTAACTTAGATACAGAGAATTACTTGGTCGAAATTGGCCTTTCCATTCCATAATTGCAGGGAATGTTGGTAAAATTGTGTTTTGCAAGACATGCCTTAAATTAGATTTATATTCATGTAAAAACATGACCGTTTCTCTACTTGAATATTGAAACAAAACATGCCTTGTTTCGAAGCACAAAGGGAAAAATATTGTTGTTCTTTCTATTCCTATGGGGACTATGTATTTGTTAGGAAGCAGAAAATTCTTATGAGACGATACCTGTCCTCAAGATAGCTTGATCACAAAATTGCAGATAAATATAAGTGGCGGACACTTTGCCAAATGTTGGGGGGCAAAGCTATTGTTTCAGTTAAAAAGCTTTGTTTATTTATATTATTTTTAAACAACAGGTCTTTGTTCTAGCCAACATTGGGGGCGACCGCACCCCCTGGCTCTCCAAGTGTCCGCCACTGATAAATATGGAAAGAAATGATCGATTTTAACAATTCTCTGCAATGTGAAATTTTAGCAAAGCCGATCAAAGTTGTTTTTCACCAAAATATGGCCTTTTAAACGCCCCACGCTTTTTCTGGCTCACCTGGTACTACGCACGGTTGTCGGGAGATACACGAGACGTTTTTGTGAAAAATACAACCATGCGAAGTCATGTTCACATTTAAAATAATGGCTGCTGTCACATTACTGTATTTTTCCATTGTAATATGAATTGCTTCACTTTCTTGCAATTTGTTTTTTTGTCACCAAAAAGTACGGCATTATAACGGTACAATGACACGCGGTCACACAGTGATATGATTTGTCACATGACAACTGCACAAGGCTGCGATTGGTTTATTCTCCAAAACAACGCTAAAATATAGCTCCGGACCTTGTTTTGCCCGTTGTTTTTTATCTGATAGTTTTCTTATGGAATCAGCTCTCGGGACCAAAGCACTGTAACAGCGTTTTATGTGGAGTTAAAATGCGTTCAAATATCACAGCGTAATTATCCCATTGTTTTGAAAAGATACAACGAGGTAAAAAGGCCTAATGTGACTTCAGCCAATATTTGACAGAAGCAGTCCTTTAAGAGTACGATAATGTCTTTTGTTGCTAGCTTTCCAAAAAAATGTGGACAACTTCGTTCTTAGTGCAAGAAGTTTCTTCCTATATCAATATACAACCACGCTGTTCCTTTGCGGGACAATGCAAATTTCATTCAGTTTCAAACAATCTTTTTCCAAGTCGTCGTTTGCTCAAGTAGGCTGCAGAGGGACCAAAGATTTTCGTCTGGCAAATACTTCTTTCATCAAGCAATGCTAGCAAACAGAAGATTTTGCCATTTAGAATCATGCATTGAATTTCCATGTGATAGTTTCTAATGCTAGAAGCACCTCGGCCTTAACCGTTGCATTCAAAAATCAACCATTTGCAAACTAGATATCTCTCGTTCCATGCCTCTTTGCTTCTGTTGAATCCCAGACCAACTGTATCATTTTAAAATTCCTTTTCATACATTACACATTACATTGACATATTGTATTCTCGTTATATGGCTATTCTTTAAAATCTTTCCAGGGCTTTGTTTCCGGTGGAAAAGATGGCGTTGTTGTGCTGTGGGATGAAATGTTCAGCCAACCATTGCGAGCATTTCAAATTGAGACGTCAAAATTTCCACCTGGTACAATATTACTCCATGAAAAGCCACCGATACGATCAATACACACGGACGAAGGAAGGATCCTTGTGGGAACCGGACATAGTGATATTATTCAGATTCATGCTGATGGCTCCATGGAAATCATTTTACAGGTAAACATTTTAACCATAATTCGTAAATTTCCTACGGTTAGACTCAAAGAAATATACTACGTGATTGAAAGAATAGCTCACAGAATATTGCAGCAATCAAAACTGGAAACGGTTTCGATATCATGCGGGTTTGAATAACATTTAGCTAATTTTATGATATTTTTTTGGATTTATTCCTTTTATGAAATTGCAGATTGTACCGGGTGCGCCAAAATAAACTATGCATTTTTGGCAGGCCACGATAAATCGTACACTGGACCAATTTTGAAGATTTGTGACTTAATCTTTAGCAGAAAGCCTGAATTAGATATTGGGTTTTTCGCAAATATTTCCGTTGTCAGTTTTTAGAGCTAGAAGCGAGTTTCTTAAAATTTTAGTTTTCGAAAACACTGAAAATGATAAAAACCATCGATCAAGTTCTCGAAAGAATCGACATGAATGGACAAAGAGAGAACTTGTTCGTGGAGATTTGAGATTTAGAAATCGATTAGTTGTAATCTGCTGTACGAGAGTTCGTACTAAATCCCCAAATCACCCTGAAAACGTTTTCTCTTTGTTCATCCGTGTTGAGTCTTTTAAAATTTGATCGACGTCTTTTTATCGTTTTCAGTGTTTTTGAAAACGAACATTTTAAGAAACTCGCTTCAAGCTCTAAAAACTGAAAAACGGAAAAATTTGCAAAAAGTCCTAGAATTCAATTCAGGCTTTCTGCTCAAGATTAAGTCATAAATCTTCAAAATCGGTCGAGTGTGTGATTTATTGTGGCCTGCCAAACGTGCATAGTTTATTTTGGCGCACCTGGTATAGATTTCAGTGATATAAAAGTCACGAAAATGATTCCAAACCAAGTAGTGAAATGAAAAGAGAACTTGCTTTCGAACCATCTCAGGAAATTTTCTTGAAAGCAAGTATTAACCAGAATGTCATGCCAGTACGTATGGTAGCTGTAAACTTGTTGTTTCCTGTTTGGCAAAGTGAGTCATAATTTTATTTTGCAAATGACTATATTGGAAAGTCTGAGAAACTGAAATATAGCTGCATCAAAATGGCTCAAGTAAGTCACAAGTTTTTGCACAGACAGGGGTCATTAGTCCTTTGAATCGTTCTTATTCTTCTAAAGCACAAAAAGATTTATGAACTTGGATTACATCTTCTCATTTATTCCAAGGGTCATGGCGAGGGAGAGCTGTGGGGTGTGGCTGTCCACCCTCATGAACCAGAGTGCGCAACAGTGAGTGATGATAAATCATTAAGAATTTGGAATTTGGTTGAATGTCAGATGAAGAGAGTTGCTGTGTTACGAAAAGGAGGACGATGTTTAGATTATCACCCAACTGGAGATACAATAGCTGTTGGTCTTAACGATGGTATTGTATCAATTTTGATTTGTTTCATGAAACTTATTTCAATTCTCATTTATCTCGAAATAGCAGATTCATGCCCATCTCATTGTAATGGATTTTATCCACCGGGGCTTATTAGAGTGGGATGGGGGGGAGGGGGGACTTATTCACAAAGTCAAATGACAAGATTTTAGGTGATAGCTTTTTAGTCTTTTTTTTTTTTTTTTTTTATATAATATATTCCAAATAAAATTTAAAATACAAATTACGAGCTACATTACTTATAAAATTACCCTACAATACTACTAGGACGATCAACCCCAGGGAGCAAAAGGCTGTGTCTACCCCGAGGCCATTAAATAAAGATAATAAAGGAAAAGAAACTACTTTAACTATGGGACAAAAACGGGTGGCTTATGAAGGGATGGTTAAGTGGCTACAGAAATTCACTCGAATCGACCAGTTTCATGGATAAAATGTAGCGTTAGCTCAAGAATTTGTCTATTTAGTGAAATAGGAAAATCTTTATTGCCATACAATAAAAGTTGCAGTAAAGCTTCATTTGCAAGATTTACATATCCAAGTGGTCGTATTAATGCATAGATTCCATATATTCCTTAGTCTTTCATCCCATATTTTGAGGAATCAACATACAATTTTACGAGTCAAATACATAAATTCGATACAGTTAGTATTCTAAACCATATCAAAATCAACATGCAAACTTGTTTAGCTAACTAAATGGAAAATCTTTGGTAACCTCTAGCATTTGCTGTAAGTGGAGGGGGGGGGCTTAAAGAGAGGGGCTTATTAAAAATATTGGTTTAGAAGGGAGGGTTTATTAGAGAGGGGACTTTGTAGAGAGGGGGCTAATAAATGGAGCCCTTACGGTATTCTATCAGGGAAAAGACAATTAATTTTACAAGTTTTTATCCTTGAACTAGAAAAAAGGGAGGGAAGAAAAATGAAGGAAAATAGCTTATGGGGAAAATAAAGGAACTCGCGTGAATAGTAGCTACCCCTGGCCCATGATTTTTGTTGCGGTGGTGGTGGTACATTCCCTGTGTTTGGATCAACTTCAGGCACTATACTCTGTCTCAAATTAGATGCCACCTGCAAATGCCCGCGAATATCAACAATAGAAGTGTTTTGCAACTGAATTTCGCGTCAACGCAAGTCTCAGGTGATATCTAATTTGAGACGGACTTTAGTCCCATGAACAGGGTACATTTTTGTACGGATACTCAAGGACTTTATTGAAATTGTAGAACTATTTCTAGGAAACTTGCTAAATCAATAGTAAAATGTCCACAAGTTTCATTGTAGCTTGCACGATATGCCTCGTTTTACGGTATAACCTTATTTCCGAGAGGAGACGTTCCAAGAAAAAGGCTCTATCAACAAAATATTTTCTCATCATTAAAAGATAATTTTCATCAAATCATTGATTAGGGGATTACCTTCGAACAATAAATCTTACCAAAGCTACTGTTTTAATTGTAGGAAGTTTCATGATTGTCGATGCAAGATCACTTCAGACCCTGATTCATTTGAAAGACAGAAAAGAAGAAATTTCTGACATCAAATTTTCACCCGGTATGTTTGCGTCTTTGTCATATTAAAGTTGCAAAAGGACTGTGTTTCTTGTTCCATAGTGAGACTTCTTTGTAATTTTCTGATCATGTCGCATTTGAGATGTTTCCCATTTGGCTCTTGATCTCTGCTTCAATCGATATTCCTTTTTGATTAGCTAAATTCAAAAGGACGGACGTTTATCTAGATACAGGTTGGCTGATCTTTGGATGAAACATCGCATAAATTACTCACTGGAAATCTATGTATATCTGGGCGTTCCGAAAACATGTGGATATTTTCTTTGTGGTAGAACAGAGTACAAAGATTAATCTCCAAGATGGTCTTTTCATTTTGAATTTGCGTGAAATAGTTTCAATAATATTGATCATCGAAAAATTGACGAATCAGATATTTTTCGAAGGATTGCTTATCCAACCCCTTTAGCAAATTAGAAGTACCGGGTGAGTCTATAAAAAGAATCCCTGTTTGAAAAATCACCATTCCCTGAATATCAAGATAATGGTATTGGGAAACAAAACATTTAACAGCAGACTTATTCAAATGGACTTCAACATTTTCCTGACTGAAATCGGCCACTCCATTCTGAAGTTATGAGGGATTTTCTCCAGAAAGCCCTTTCGAGAAATCTTGAAAACAGGCTCAATACAACGACCAACATTTCCCGAGCTTTCTGCATTATCTCAATGAGTTCAACACATTCTAACATGTTTTATGCTCTTGAGAAGATGAAATCGTCTGGAATAATGTTGTTTTGCCCCCAGGGATGACATTTTCATCTCCGAAAGGGATAAAACATGCCAAAGCATGTACAAGCCATTGCTATAAGGCATAGACATACGAGAAATTTGGTCGTGATTTTATGCAGTTTTTGGAAGTTTCTTGGAGGGGCTTCCTCGAGAAAATCTCTTATAATTTCAGAAGGGAGTGGCCGAATTCAGGCAGGTAAAATGTAGAATATATTTGAACATGTTCACTATTGAATGACATATTCGCCAACATTTTGGTCTTGATATCGAGGGATCTGTGGTCTTTCAAACAGCGACTCTTTTTTTTTGACTCACCCGGTATATTTTGAGTAAAGAAAGTTTTCAAATAAATAACGTTTATCTCTTTCAGATGGTAAATTTGTTGGAGTTGGTTCCCATGATAATATGCTCGATATCTATAATGTGAAACGTGGCAAGAAGTGCACTACATGTACTGGTAACTCAAGTTACTTGACTCATTTTGACTGGGATAAGAGAAGTAAGTTGGATGCATTTTTTCAAAGCAAGTTTTACTGCATAGTTAACTAGCTTCAGTTTAGGAATAGCATACATTTCTTGCAAACTAGGACACTGAAATGAACGTTTTTGAAAGCAGTGTCATTGGAAATCAGAAAGCANGTTTCGTAGAGTAATTAGTAGGTAGCGTCATAAGCAATTTGTCTTGTAAAATTTATAATGGAATATAAAAAAAGAGCTTCCACAGCAATTATCTTAAATTTCATTGCAGGTCAATTGATCCAAACCAATTCCGGTGCCCGTGAGCATTTGTTGTTCGAAGCACCTTCGGGGAAGCGAAAAACAATGAGTGTGGATGCTGTTGCACGGGTTGACTGGTCAACTTACACATGCGTGATCGGGCCAACTGTACGAGGGATCTTCCCCCCTATGACTGACGTCACAGATGTAAATGCAACATCCAGAACGAAAGATTACAAACTGCTTGCCACTGGGGATGATTTTGGCCAGGTCAAATTATTTCAATATCCAGTGCTTGTAAGTACTGTTTTATCAACCTAAGACTACACTCTTTTTTTTATAAGAATACTATAATTTTTTTCCACCCTCAATATTCTTAAGAAATTTTCGTTTTGAGCCTTAACATATTTTTAAAGTATTCTTATTTTTTCAAATCTAATATGGTTTCAGGGGAACATAGTTCAAAGAAGTGTCATATCATTATAAAGAAATGGTCGAACGAAAGAAACTTTTATTAAGCATTTGTAACTATAAGAATGTTATGAACATCGCAAAACAGGCAACTGCTGGAAAATGAGACACAAATATGCAAGCTGAGGCTGTGCAATATTCTTATAATATTCTTAAAATGTGGATGATTTTGAGCCTGAATATTCTTATAAACAATATTCTTATTAAAAAAAAAGAGTGTATAGAATCACGATGAAAGACAAACGCAGTTGGGAATTATTTGAAGTTTTTTGTTTATATTTTTAAAACAAATTTCCTAAAATTCCCAAGGGACTAAGTCCCCTAAAGTAACCAAAATTTTACAACCCTTGCAAGAATCAATTTCTGCTCGCTAAACTCTTTCCAATGATATTTAGTTTGCATTATTTTGGAACAGTTGGTTATACTTTGAACTGGTTTAGACTGCTCCATGTGAATGGGACATGCGACTGTGCGACAGGTTGATGCAAAATAAAAGAGGATTTAAAGTTGAGAATGAGATCAATGCTTTTAAATGCTATGGCGGTCATACAGGTTCCTGTAAAATTTCTTACGAAATAGTGATCCTGAGAAACGAAAGAAAACTGATATAAATGGGGCTTCGTTTTCATAAACTTTCTGGACTTAATAAGATATAGTTTTTATCAATCATTCTGTTGTACCTGAGGTCTGATTTGACAGAAGCAACCCCACAATTTTAAATCGCTTGCAATTAAACAACACAAAGTTTTTTCGGTTCTTCTGAGATGTTGTTGCCTCCTGAACATCTAGAATGAAATGATCTTTTCGTTTCAGCAAAAAGGTGCCCGTCCAAGAGTGTATAAGGGACACTGCAGTCATGTGACTAACGTCAGGTGGACTAAAGATGACAAAACACTGCTTTCAACCGGAGGAATGGATGCAACACTCCTGGTATGGGAAAGAGTTAACATAGGGCAACATGGTGAGTAAAAGTTCTAACCCTTTCCCTGTTAGCTATCTGTCCTGTTAGCTATCTGTGTGCTTTATTTTACTCTGATTCATTTTGAAACGAGGAAGATTTAAATAAAAATTTATTGCACATAAACAGTTGTGTTTTTCTGTTATTCCATTTTTGTTTATTTCTTGGTGGCTTGGTTTACATGTGTCTTATTGTATTAGTTAAACCCAGTTTAATGTCCCTAAAAAGTACTTTTTGGATCAAAACATTGCATGATCAAACGGGGAAAATTCTTGCTTACTTTGCAAGTGGTTTCTCTTAGCGAGTTCCAGGGATGGAACATAAGTGCGAAGGAACATATGTCCGTTTCAAACTCAAATAAATGTGCTTTTGGAGTCTCTGCTAAAAATAGTTTGTGTGAAACTTCAGATAAGGTGAAGGTAAAGTGCAGTGCCCATCATTTATTTCTCAACAGGCCTCCTAAAAGGGACTGGGTTACGAAAAGTGAACAAACTTGTTTTGAAACGACAATTTTGCAGTGTTTTGTTAGGCCATATCACACAGATTTTCCGCTATTTTTCTCAAAATCAAAGTGTTATTTTGAAGATCGATTTTTTAATTTCAAAGAGAAACAAACGAAACATTCGTTTGTTGAAAGGTTACAGAAATATCGATGGATTTTTAGAAGTAACTATATTGTGGATTCATCCCTCAACAAAATTTGTGCGAAACACAATAGACACGTGCCTGAAACTATATAGATGATAGAGATAACAGGTTTGTTTTACAGTTACATGAAAACATTCTGTGCCTGCGAGCAAGTGGTTGCGAAAACTGTACCTGCCATCAAGTCCCGCTGAGTACAGTAGAAATGCGAGCAACTAATGTGTAATTATATTTTGTGTCTGAGGGCGGCACTTGCACGCTCATGCACAATAATAAGATCTAGACTTATTACATGAGTCCTTGTTTTCGCTCCATTCCCCCAAATCAATTCAATGGAGCAAAACTTAGACGAATATCATCATTCTAAATGAGACCTATGTCTCACTGCACGTCAGTTTTTTAACTTATTTTGTATATTTCTACCTAGCATCTAAAGGTAGTTTGAGGACACTTGAGAAGCAAAGCTTATTGAAGCAATGTCCTGGTCCTTCCTCTCGATGTGACCACACCATGTGATTCCTTTAGCCTGGAATTATAGAGAGTTGGCGACGCTCCTTACGCTGCGTAGCAGGTTTGACAGAGCAGGGACTTAAACCGCCAACCTTCAGATTGGTAGTGAAGAGTGCTACCACTGAGCCATCCCCTCTTAACTTAATTAAATATATTGTACATTGCAGATGATAATGGCCCAGAAGACAAAATACAGCCAAAGTTCTTACCAAGTGGGACTATCAAGAACCCAGTATCGAGAGGCAAACCTGTTTGGGATGACTGATGTTGCAGTTGAACTAAATCTGTGAAAAGAGAAAAGGTCAGTGGCCCTTATGAAAATCTTCGACCAAGAATGCACTTGCGTAATTTGCAAATTTTGATATTCATAGTCGTGGACAGAATATGATCTCACCAACCCTTTTTTATGTTATGATATTTAAAGAAATTACAATTCAATGAACTGAGCCAATCATAGCGGGGAATGACCCTTACAATGAATATAAACAAAGACATTATCAGGCAGGGGTGGAGAAATAGCGGACCACGGCATGAATGGTCCGAGAAATTTCTTCAAGTCTCCCGAAGAAGGCAGACTAAAAATAAGGGAGGAAGGATGATTCAATTTTGTTTGGAAAATCTTAGATTTTCTTTTTGCATTTCATA
Source organism: Aurelia aurita complex sp. Pacific (assembly GCA_004194395.1). Classification (NCBI taxonomy): domain Eukaryota; kingdom Metazoa; phylum Cnidaria; class Scyphozoa; order Semaeostomeae; family Ulmaridae; genus Aurelia; species Aurelia aurita complex sp. Pacific. Next base: position 85,981 of record REGL01000146.1, read on the forward strand.
CCAAGTCTTTAGAAAATTGGATTAATCAATTTAGGCTGTCTCCAGACTAAAAAAGCACTGTTTATAACTCGGGAAGTAGTCTGCTGAAAAATCAGCGAAATTCGCTAAATATCATTTACGACTGAGACTTAAGATTAATAACCAATCTTGAAAATCTGTCCAACGAATTTTTATCACGACTTGTCAAAAAGCGGATTCTCTTTTGGAGCACTTAGTTGGCGCAGAAATTTTTTTAAATCCTCAGCTAGTTTCTAGTAAAAGGTTTTGAAGCTTTCTGGGCGAATCTTTGAACAAATGCATGACCATTTGCCATTTGGTCGCGCGTTCATGTACCGAGTGAGCCAGAATCACCTCTCTCAAAAGTTATAAGACAAAGATTTTCAAGCAGATACTAAAGATTTTCAATAGTGTAAAATTTGAAAAAGTCAGCAGCACGCGAAATAAGATGTGTGCTCTTGAAGTCTTCAAAAGTTTGAATGGCGTATCGCCACATGCCTTTGAGAATTACTTCACGAGAGTCAACCACAGCCAGTGTACTCGTGCAAATACAAAAAATATCGCTTTGCCTAAAGTCAAATCTGAAACAGGAAAGAAGACCTTTTCATTTCAAGGAGCAAAGATTTTCATTAAACTGGCAGATGAAATGAAGACTGAAACATCAATTTTACGATTTAAGACTTTCTGTAAAAAATTTAACTTTGACTTTTAACATGTTTATCTTCTTAATGTGTATTGCTGTTTTCTTTCTTATTTAATTTTGTATATTTTAGACAGGTCCTTGATTGATAACAGCAAATTGTTTGCTGAACAAGTTAAACCTGTATAAATATGATATTATTATTATTATTATTATTATTATTATTATTATTATTATTATTATTATTATTATTATTATTATTATTANTGTATAACCCTGTTGAAATAAATAAAAATGAATGAAATGAAATGAAATAAACTGATTCAGACTGCTCCATGTGAATGGGGCATAGACTGTGCGACAGGGGGGTGCAAAAATAAAAGAGGGTGTATAGTTGAGAATGAGACCAATGCTTTTAAATGATATGGCGGTCATACCGCTTCCTGCAAAATTTCTTACGAAATAGTGATCCTGAAAAACCAAAGATGACTGGTATAAATGGGGCTTCTTTTTTATAGAATTTCTGGACTTGATAAGATATAGTTTTTATCAAATCATTCTGTTGTACCTGAGGTCTGATTTGAAAGAAGCAACCTTACACTTTTAAGACTTTTAAATCGCTTGCAATTAAGTAACACAAACTTTTTTCGGTTCTTCTGAGATGTTGTTGCCTCCTGAACATCTAGAATGAAATTATCTTTTCGTTTCAGCAAAAAGGTGCCCGTCCAAGGGTGTATAAGGGACACTGCAGTCATGTAACTAACGTCAGGTGGACTAAAGATGACAAAACACTGCTTTCAACTGGAGGAATGGATGCAACACTCCTGGTATGGGAAAGAGTTAACATAGGGCAACATGGTGAGTAAAAGTTCTAATCCTTTCCCTGTTAGCTATCTGTCCTGTTAGCTATATGTGTGCTTTATTTTACTCTGATTCATTTTGAACTGAGGAAGATTTAAATCAAAATGTATTGCACATAAACAGTTGTGTTTTTCTGTTATTCCATTTTGGTTTATTTCTTGATGGCTTGGTTTACATGTGTCTTATTTTATTAGTTAAAGCCAGTTTAGTGTCCCTAAAAAGTACTTTTTGGATCAAAACATTGCATGGTCAAACGGGGAAAATTCTTGCTTACTTTGCAAGTGGTTTCTTTTAGAGAGTTCCAGGGATGGAACGTAAGTGCGAAGGAACATATGTCCGTTTCAAACTCAAATAAATGTGCTTTTGGAGTCTCTGCTAAAAACAGTTTTTGTGAAACTTCAGGTAAGGTAAAGGTAAAGTGCAGTGCCCACAGTGGCGGACACTTGGGGGGGCCAGGGGGTGCGATCGCCCCCCCCAATGTTGGCTAGAACAAAGGTCTTTTGTTCGAAGACAATAGAAATAAACAATGCTTTTTAACTGAAACAATAGCTTCGCCCCCCCCAATATTTGACAAAATGTCCGCCACTGAGTGCCCATCATTTATTTCTCACCAGGCCTCCTAAAAGGGACTGGGTTACGAAAAGTGAACAAACTTGTTTTGAAACGACAATTTTGCAGTGTTTTGTTAGGCCATATCACGCAGATTTTCCGCTATTTTTCTCAAGATAAAAGTGTTATTTTGACGATTGATTTTTTAATTTCAAAGAGAAACAAACGAAACATTCATTTGTTGAAAGGTTACAGAAATATCGATGGATTTTTAGAAGTAACTATATTGTGGATTCATCCCTCAACAAAATTTGTGCGAAACACAATAGACACGTGCCTGAAACTATATAGATGATAGAGATAACAGGTTTGTTTACAGTTACATGAAAACATTCTGTGCCTGCAAGGAAGTGGTTGCGAAAACTGTACCTGCCATCAAGTCCCGCTGAGTACAGTAAAAATGCGAGCAACTAATGTGTAATTATATTTCGTGCTTGTGAGCGGCACTCGCGCGCTCATGCACAATAATGAGAGCTAGACTTATTACATGAGTCCTTGTTTTCGCTCCATTCCCCCAAATCAATTCAATGGAGCAAAACTTAGACGAATATCATCATTCTAAATGAGACCTATGTCTCACTGCACGTCAGCTTTTCAACTTATTTTGTGTGTTTCTACCTAGCATTACTATATTTCTATCAAGGTAGTTTGAGGACACTTGAGCAACAAAGCTTATCGAAGCAATGTCCTGGTGTTTCCTCTCGATGTGACCACACCATGTGATTCCTTTAGCCTGGAATTAGAAAGAGTTAGTGACGCTCCTTCCTCTGCGTAGCAGGTTTGACAGAGCAGGGACTTAAACCGCCAACCTTCAGATTGGTAATGAAGAGTGCTACCACTGAGCCATGAAGGTGTTGTGGCGCAGTGGTGTAATCATCTGACTTTGCAGCCAGAACAGTCAGGCGGAGTGGGTTCGATACCCGGTAGGACCCCACCGCTTGAGCGTCATGACAAGGGGTTGCGGACTCGATTAGGTCTGCTCTATTTCTACGATCCCAGCGCTTGGCGCTGAAAAACGCAACTTCACCTTCACTTTACCTTCTCTTAACTTAATTAAATATATTTTACATTGCAGATGATAATGGCCCAGAAGACAAAATACAGCCAAAGTTCTTACCAAGTGGAACTATCAAGAACCCAGTATCGAGAGGCAAACCTGTTTGGGATGACTGATGTCGCAGTTGAACTAAATCTGTGAAAAGAGAAAAGGTCAGTGGCCCTTATGAAAAATCTTCGACCAAGAATGCACTTGCGTAATTTGCAAATTTTGATATTCATATTCGTGGACAGAATATGATCTCACCAACCCTTTTTTATGTTATGATATTTGAAGAAATTACAATTCAATGATCTGAGCCAATCATAGCGGGGAATGACCCTTACAATGAATATAAACAAAGACATTATCAGGCAGGGGTGGAGAAATAGCGGACCACGGCATGAATGGTCCGAGAAATTTCTTCAAGTCTCCCGAAGAAGGCAGACTAAAAATAAGGGAGGAAGGATGATTCAAATTTGTTGGAAAATCTTAGATTTTCTTTTTGCATTTCATACCTAGTCTTTAGAAAATTGGATTAATCAATTTAGGCTGT
>REGL01000146.1:105803-124063 GCA_004194395.1 Aurelia aurita complex sp. Pacific
GCATTTTATATGTACAGGTAAGGCATTGAAGCATTTTGCAGCGGCATCTTCAAAAGTATCTGGTATAAGTGATGGCTTTATACGAGTTTCATTACTACTTCGCAAGACTCTGTTACAAGTTTGCAACTCCAGTTTATTAATTACAGGCCAATTAGTGTTGTGAATTGCCTTGAAGGTTAATTTTAATAGGTTGAAGTCCCGTCTTTCTGCAATTGGTAGCCATCCAAGTTTTAAAATATCTTTTTTATGGGCGTAACGTTTAAGTACGAAGCTATCTTCAAGAAAACCATAGTTTATGAAGGTCTACAATATGGCGGTAAGCAGAAATTGGTAGCTTTTTTGGTTTCCGATTTAGCAATTTGATAGCGTTACAACCTCAAAATTGGTTGAAAGAAAACAGTATAGTTCTGAATAATCAACACATTAAAAATTGCTAAAATTTTGCTACAGCGCAATGTCTGAAATTCCTTTAAGCTATCAAATCAAATGGAAGTTGCAACAATAATTTTTGCAATATTTTTGAAGATTTGACGCCCTTACTAAGGTTCGGTCATGCAACCTAATTGTCTGAAATTAAACCAGTCCAAATTTTTCGTTCCAAATGTGCCGGGTGTGCCCAGAAGTGAACACGTTTGGCGGGCTGTGAAAGTGCGGGCCGATATTCAAAACTAAAATGTGTATCTATCAGTCCAAAGCTAACTTAGATCTGAAAATCTCGTTTGGTAAAATCGCTCATCTCTTAGACCCAAAAATTGTAAAAATACTGGTAAAGGCTTTGTATGGGGACCACTTCAACTTTCAGTTCTGGCCCATGATTTATTTGCCATAAGACCGGGTGTGCCAAAATAAACTATGCACGTTTGGCAGGCCACAATAACTTGAAAACTGAACCGATTTTGAAGATTCAGGACTTAATCTTTAGCAGAAAGCCTGAATTAGATTCTAGGACTTTTTGCAAATTTTTCTGTTTTCAGTTTTTAGAGCAAGAAGCGAGTTTCTTAAATGTTCGTTTTCGAAAATATTGAAAACGATAAAAGAACGTCGATCGAATTTTAAAAGATCCAACATGAATAAACAAAGAGAAAACGTTTTCAGTGGGATTTGGGGGTTTAGTATAAACTCTCGTACAGCAGATGACAATTGTTCGATTTTTAGATCGCAAATCACCACGAAAAAGTTCTCTCTTTGTCCATTCATGTCGATTCTTTAAAAAAATTGATCGATGTTTTTTGATCGTTTTCGGTGTTTTCGAAAACTAAAATCTTAGGAAACTCGCTTCTAGCTCTAAAAACTGAAAATGAAAAAAATTGCAAAAAATCCCGGTATCTAATTCAGGCTTTCTGCTAACGAATAAGTCATAAATCTTCAAAATCGGTCCAGTTTACGATTCATTGTGGCCTGCCAAACGTGCATAGTTTATTTTGGCGCACCCGGTACAATTTTCTGTTTAAGACATAGAAATTTGGGCAAAATTGAATTGTGAATTTCTCGTTCCTATACAAACTCCTTACCAACATTTTTACTAATTTCTGGGTCTAAAAGACTTGGGTGATTTTACCAAACAAAATTTTTACATCTACGTTAGCCTTTGACTGATAGATTAACATTTCAGTTTTGACTATCGGCCACATAATTTTTATTCCACAGTCCGTCAAAGGTGTTCACTTTTTTTTACTCACCCGGTCCAGTTGAGGTAAAATCGACTCCTGCAAACTCTGCAATTTCAAATTCAAAGATAATGTCGCCGACATCAATCATAGATTCATTTTGCATAAAATCAGCAGGTCGCTCATTATTTTCGAGCACTGAAAAGATAAACAACAGACAGACAGATAGACAAAAAGTCACGGTATCTTTTTAAAGTAAATAATAGAAAATTAAATAATATAAAAATAAATAAAATACAAATAACGGATGAGTCAGCAAAAGGTTAAGACGTTTACGAGCATCGATTTTGTCGAACTATTGAGCAAATTGTTGATTATTTTTTGTCAAAAAAGTAAAACATTTTTGAATAATCATCATAAAAACCGATAGGCCTGACCGTTCATAACCCATCATAAACATTTCTTTCCATGCATTTGTGCTAGGGAGCAAATTATTATTAGACTTACTGGACTTACTGCAAGGTCTTGAAATGCTTTGAATTGCATGTGGAAATCTGTGCTTTTTTCAAACTACCTTGGTTTTGAAGCATACGCGGGGGGGGGGGGTACTTAGTATATTTGCCCGACGGGGATGTGCCGTTTTTAAGGGTATCGTTTTCGCCAATTTTTTCTAGCACAGGGTATCAAAATCAGACAATTTTTCTAGAGCAGGTTGTCAAGACATGTCAAGAGGGGATATTTTGTTAGATCGGGTCATTTTTCGGTCAAATTTTCATGTTTTGGAGTATACTTATCATCACTTTTTTCTAGAATTGGTTATCATGTTGAGTAAAAAATTCTAGAGAAAGTTTTTTCGTGGGCACACCCCCGCACAAATTTAAGTCAAGTACCCCCCCCCCCCCAGGAGCATACGATAAAATAACATTGAATTTCATCAAATCAAATTACAACTGTGCACCATTTAAAATGGCGACTATGTTCTTTATGTCTTGTTCTCGTAGCGTCATCGATCCTTCTCTTACAATGCTTGCGATATATGAGAACATGGTTTTTTAATCATCGCCAACCATCACCGCCGATGGACCAAAAAAGTTTCTTTCTTGACTTTAGGCTTTGAAAATTTGTGATTTTCGGACCCATCACTTTTTGGCCTTTTTCCCAAGTTTATAGCCTTTAAAATCTGTGAATTCAGGACCAATCGATTTTTTATCTTATTGCAAGGCTATAGGCTTTGAAAATTTGTAACTTTTGGACCCTGTTTTGGACCCATCGATTTTTGGTCAATTTCAAAGGCTTTGAAAATTTGTGAATTAAGAACCAATCAATCGAATTTTGGTCAATTTCCAAGGCTATAGGCTTTGAAAATCTGTGATTTAAGAACCAATCGAATTTTGGTCCATTTCCAAGGCTATAGGCTTTAAAAATTTTGTGATTTAAGAACCAATCAAATTTTAGTCAATTTCCAAGGCTATAGGCTTTGAAAATCTGTGATTTAAGAACCAATCGAATTTTGATCAATTTCCAAGGCTATAGGCTTTGAAATTTTGTGATTTGAGGACCAATCGAATTTTGGTCAATTTCCAAGGCAATAGGCTTTGAAAATCTGTGATTTAAGAACCAATCGAATTTTCGTCAATTTCCAAGGCTATAGGCTTTGAAAATTTGTGATTTAAGAACCAATCGAATTTTGGTCAATTTCCAAAGCTATAGGCTTTGAAAATCTGTCATTTAAGAACCAATCGAATTTTGGTCAATTTCCAAGGCTATGGCTTTGAAAATCTGTGATTTAAGAACCAATCGAATTTTTGTCAATATCCAAGGTTATAGGCTTTGAAAATTTGTGATTTAAGAACCAATCGAATTTTGGTCAATTTCCAAGGCTATAGGCTTTGAAAATTTGTGATTTAAGAACCAATCGAATTTTGGTCAATTTCCAAGGCTATAGGCTTTGAAAATCTGTGATTTAAGAACCAATCGAATTTTGGTCAATTTCCAAGGCTATAGGCTTTGAAAATTTGTGATTTAAGAACCAATCGAATTTTGGTCAATTTCCAAGGCTATAGGCTTTGAAAATCTGTGATTTAAGAACCAATCGAATTTTGGTCAATTTCCAAGGCTATAGGCTTTGAAAATTTGTGATTTAAGAACCAATCGAATTTTGGTCAATTTCCAAGGCTATAGGCTTTGAAAATCTGTGATTTAAGAACCAATCGAATTTTGGTCAATTTCCAAGGCTATAGGCTTTGAAAATTTGTGATTTAAGAACCAATCGAATTTTGGTCAATTTCCAAGGCTATAGGCTTTGAAAATCTGTGATTTAAGAACCAATCGAATTTTGGTCAATTTCCAAGGCTATAGGCTTTGAAAATTTGTGATTTAAGAACCAATCGAATTTTGGTCAATTTCCAAGGCTATAGGCTTTGAAAATCTGTGATTTAAGAACCAATCGAATTTTGGTCAATTTCCAAGGCTATAGGCTTTGAAAATTTGTGATTTAAGAACCAATCGAATTTTGGTCAATTTCCAAGGCTATAGGCTTTGAAAATCTGTGATTTAAGAACCAATCGAATTTTGGTCAATTTCCAAGGCTATAGGCTTTGAAAATTTGTGATTTAAGAACCAATCGAATTTTGGTCAATTTCCAAGGCTATAGGCTTTGAAAATCTGTGATTTAAGAACCAATCGAATTTTGGTCAATTTCCAAGGCTATAGGCTTTGAAAATTTGTGATTTAAGAACCAATCGAGTTTTGGTCAATTTTCAAGGCTATAGGCTTTGAAAATTTGTGATTTAAGAACCAATCGAATTTTGGTCAATTTCCAAGGCTATAGGCTTTGAAAATTTGTGATTTAGGAACCAATCGATTTTCTGCCTTTGTCCAAGGCTACAGGCTTTGAAAATGTGTGATTTCATGATCCATCGATTCTTGGCCTTTTCCCAAGGCTGTATTATTTGAAAATTTGTTACTCTTGGACCCATTGATTATTGGCTTTTCTCCAAGCGGTGGGAAGCAATCTCTCTGTTTCTGGTAAAGCATTTTCTGCAGACTTTGTCCAGGGTTCTTTACACGCATGCTACAATTTCAAACTGACTGAAAATCTAATTTTGCCTTACGGAAACTATAGATCCAAAGTGCAGTAGTTGTACTGATAGAACAATTCGACCAAGGTAAAACTATTCTTCCGGGTGAGTCGGAAAAAAGAATCCCTGCTTGGAAGGCCACTGCTCCATGAATATCAAAGCAATAACATTGAAAACTGTCTTGTTTTATTGCCAATATGTTCAATTAGGTTCAGTAATTTACCCGGCCTTAGTAATCGGCCATTCCTTCCCGTCATATTGGGTGATTTTCTGCAGAAAGCCCCTTCCAGTCCTTCCAAACACCTGCAAAAACCAATTAAAACAATGAGCAAATTTTCCTTCTTAAAATTGATGACACTCGCATAAATTCATGTATTTTGCCCTCTTGGGAGAATGGAATCCCCCTGAATAGGTCATCGATGCCAGGGGGAGGACTTGTTTATGCTCCCAAGAGGATAGCACGTGTTAAAGCGTCCAAGTCATTGCTATAAGGCCATTGTAAGGCGGAAAGGCGGAGATATAAGAGAAATCTGTTCATGATTTTGGGCACGTTTTGAAGGATTTTTGAAGAGGCTTTCTCGCGAAAATCCCTAATAATTTCAGAATGGAGTGGCCGATTTCAGTCAGGTAAATTGTATGGTAGATTTGAACATTTCTACCATTAAACTATATATTTGCCGATATCATTGTCTTGATATCAAGGGAGCCGTGACCTTTCAAACGGGGATTCTTTTTTCTGACTCACCCGTTATAAGTTCAACTTCTGCAGTTTGGATCCGTGCTTTCCATTGATGCCAAATTTGATTTTCAGACAGTCTGAAATTTCAGTGGCCCGTAAATTACCCCCGTAAATTACCTTGGGTGGCAATGGCCCTTTAAGTCTGCTGGTAATCTAGCTAAATTTGCTCAAAGATGAAATAACACGATTTCTTCCAGCAAGAAGGCTGAATTCATTTACCTGCGGATTTGGAAAGCATGGAAATAAGACGTTCCGCCGTAATGCAATAATTCTTGGCCGAAATTTTGCTGAGAGATGCGAAGAGAAGATTATGTCAAGTATATCATCTCCATTAATAATTTAACATCTTTTTGTCTCTTACCAATAAAATTCTGTTTGTAGATATTGAAAAAATTCGTCTTGATGTACTGAAACCTTATTGCGACTAAACGCATAAGAAATGAACCTCTCGCAGAAACAATGCAACGTATCGCGAAATTTGTTCAAAATCCAATTTTCAAAATTGTAATAAAAACAAAACTGGAGCCAATGCTAAGCTCACCATACAGACAATATTCGAGATGCAAATTATCGTATATGTTTTCGTGTCTTGGAATGATGAAAACAGTCTTCACAATAGTATGAGTAATTTATTCAGGAGGCTTCCATCCTCCCAAGAGGTAAATTACATGCTTATACATTTAAGTGTCATTGTTGTTAGGAAGGAGAACCGATGAAAATTTGCTCGTCGTTCGCTTTCGCAGCCTTTCGAAAGGGGCTTTCTGCAGAAAATCTCCCATGTCCACGAAAAGGAATGACCGATTAAAGGGGCTCCGTCGTCAAAATGTAAACAAAACGATGATTTTTGCAGTTTTTTGAAAGGTGATATCACACGGGATTTTCATATTTTTTTCAAAATGAAAAGTGCTGTTTGGACATAGATCATTGTACTTCACTAAGGAACAAACCAAACATTCATATCTTCAACGATTGCTCTGATACAAATGGATTTTTAATGGTCACTTTTTGGTGGCTCGGGTAAAGCCACCAAACAAACTGCAGAAAACAATCGATGAACAATGGATAATTGGTGACACGTGCGATTTTACGGATTTGTTTACTGTTTGACGACGTGATATCAGCTTTCAAAAAACTGCAAAAATCATTGTTTTGTTTACGTTTTGACGACGGAGCCCCTTTAAGTGATAGAAAAATTAACTGGAGTCAAGCTTTTCTGTCAAATCAACTGTAATGTGGATCGCTGTGGATCTATATCTGCCACCTAGGCCAAATTTGATTTTCAGACGGTCTAAAATTGCAGTATGCCCGCAAAGGACCCTGGGTGACAATGATTTAGCGATAGATCAATGGTATGGCATGATGTAGAAAGTTAACGTCTCTACGGCCTAAATTGTTAGCATCTCCTGAGGGGGTCTATGGGGTCTATGGCTGCAGACCTTTCTGGTATCCTAATTTGTAGAACTATGGGGATCAATCAATCAATAAATCAATCAATCAATCAATCAATCAATCGAGATCCATCAAGTCAAAATTGCGAAACACATGAAGCATGCTGGACTTGCTACAAGTCTCTCTCGCGGAAAAACGGGGGGAGGAAAAAATAGCGAATCTCTCGCTATTTTTTCCTCCCCCCGTTTTTCTGCGAGAGAGACTTGTAGCAAGTCCAGAAGCATGCACGGACTAGCCTGCGTGCAGACCGGTCTGAGAGTCTTCACGCCGGCTAGCGCGGGCAGGTTTTGTAAATTAGGTTGCAAACATGTTGCAAAGTAGCCTTGAAAACTTCTCAATAATTCCACCAAAGCCGTTGCAGTTTTGTCCAGGTCACTCATCAACACTGATTTCAAATCTATCAAGTTCTCAACCGCAAATTCACACAAATAACTGAGACACACCGTATTTGCTGAGAAAGAGGATTTGCAAAACACTGTGATGAAACTGAGACGGCGTTTTTTGGAAAGGAAGACCACAATATTGTTTGATTTTCAACAGTGATCAAGAGCATCTTGTGTCATTGCAATCGAATTTGATTGGAGATAGACTCAATACATGCCGTGGTCTCGCTTTTAGACTGAACTGATAAGCTGATACTGCTACAACTACAACTAATTTCCATACATTTCTAGAAACGGATTAGCCTCGTATTGATATCATGCAAACCTCAATACGGCCTAAATCACCTGCTATTTCTCCCCTCAAAACCACCGATCCAAAAACGCCACAAAAAGCAGTTTCTATCTACTGCTGTACCAGGAGACTAGCTACCAGTACTGATGAATGTTTCTTCAAGCCATAATCGCAAAAACGGCCTTCCTCAACAAAGGGCTCAAATCTTCAAAAAGGTCGGTGTGAAATTCTATTACAGTTTTATTTTAATTAAATGGCTTGGAAGGAACTTTGGGTTTTTGCTGTAAATCTGCCGTGGAAACTGCAGAACGGTGGAAACGGTAAGGCTGCATGATAACTGTGTGCAGAATGCAATATTGCTGCAGTTCGTTTTTGGAAGATGATACTTGAGAATGGGCCTAAACAGGATAATCTTTTTCACTGTTTCACCAAGTCCTAGCCTGCGTGCATACATTACTTTCCACTGCGAAGGACAGCCAATGCTGATCTTATCTTGTAATGCTTTCGGTTTAAATTTATTGCACAAGATTGAGCTCCTCTTCGCAAGAGAAAATTTGCTTTCAGAACACAATAATGGACGCCACTGCACAGACCTTACAAGATCCCCATTGGCTCTCCTTCGTTGTGGGTAGTAAAGTCTGCATGCAGGCCAGATAAGTCCCTGTTGAGCAAGGTATGCCATAAGTAATTAGTCTAGATATTGATGAACTCTAAGTTCTAAGTAGTAATAACTGATTTTTCCTTCAGTTATCTCCATCGTGGTGTCAACTACAAAGCGGAATCGAATTATCGCTGGCTTGAAATAATATAAAAATCACGAGAAAAGAAGTTTACAAACATGACTGATGTGGAGACAGAATTAATAACAGGTCAAGGACCAAGTACTGAAGAAAACAAGCAAACCGCTACCGAATCCCAACATCTCAATCCAAGCTCAAGTGGAATATCATCATTTCGCTTAAACGAAAGTGGCCAGTGGACCGAGCAAAAAGTGAAAATCAATGTCGGTGGCCGAAAATTTCAAACATGGGAGAGCACATTACGAAAATATCCGGACACACTTCTCGGATGCAATGAAAAAGACAAATATTTTGATCCTAAGAGCAGAGAATTCTTCTTCGATCGTGATCCGGGTTTCTTTCGCCATATCCTGAATTTTTACCGGAAAGGAATGCTGCATTTCTCATCCGACCAGTGCGATGTGCCATACGAAGAAGAACTAAATTTTTACAAAATTGCACACAAATATATAGCACCGTGTTGCCGAGATGAATTTGATTCACTTGTGATGTCAGACAGCGTTTTAGATGTGAGTCGAAAAGGTACAGCCGCCTTCCCTCTTCCACCAGCAATGCTCACTGGCAGATCATTCAGAGCTAAATTATACGTCATAATGCGCTTCCCCGAAATCAGCTTTATCGGTAAATTCGTATTCTATCTTGTTGCAGCGGCCATTGTTGTCAGTGTGATTACGACAGTCGTCGAAACTGTTTCGTGTGGAGGTGTCAAATGTGGTGAACGCTATCCAAATATTTTCAAAGTCGCAGATACGATTTGCGTTTTAATATTCCTCTCAGAGTTTTGCATATCTCTTTACGCCGCCGAACACAGACTGAAACATTTCCGATCAATAAATACGGTGATCGATGCTCTCGCTATTCTACCATTCTTTGTGAATATTACCGTGGAAGCCGTGAGTGACAGTGATAACGCTGAAGTGCAGGCACTCGTAATTTTACGCGTGTTTCGCATTTTTCGTGTCTTCAAATTAATGCGTATCTCAGAGAGACTGCAAAATCTAGCGAAATCATTGAAAGCTAGTGCCCCAGATTTGATGTTTCTCTGCTTCACTATCTTCCTTGGTGTTCTTATATTCTCATCACTTATATTCTACCTGGAGCAGATGTATGGCAGCTCTAATTTTCCATCAATACCTGCTGCTATGTGGTTTGGGGCTCAAACGATGACCACTCTTGGGTAAGTTGTATCTTTATAATACCAGCATAATAGGTTCCAAATCTTTAACTCGGCGTAAAAAGGTGGATGTAAAATTCAATAACCTATTTCTTCTGATTGAATGGCTTGAAAGAAACTTTAGATACTTATTCATAATTCTACCGTTGGATTTTTCAGAAGTTTTGAATATTTTTCGAAATTACAGCGTATCTTACATTTAAACTCATTTGAGGATGTGACGTCATCAAATGTCTAAATCATAAACCAGAAGAATGACAGACCTTTACCATATTGATACCATATTGATACAATTTTGTAGACATCCATAAACTATGGTTTTCTTCGAAATTATTTCATGTTGCGTCAAACAGTTTAGAAATTACGATGGTTTTAAGATTTTTGAAGATTCTTCTTGAATTCTTCAAAAAGAAGAAAAAAATTCTAATTCTGAAAATATTGAGGATTTCAGAAAAGTCCAACGGTAGAATCATAGAGAAATAGCTTAAGGTTCTTTGAATTCATTCAGTTCAAAGAAATAGGTCATTGAATTTTACACCAGCCTTTTCAAAGTTTTGGAACCTATGCTCATAATACCGTGTGTCCCAAAAGGAGTAGTCCCGTTTGAAAAATCACCAAAATTTGATTACACAGCCGATCTTGAAATTTATTTTCATATCAAGTAGATCAAGGACCAAATTATTTTGCCAGACATAGCTGATCTTGGATTCTCTGTATAGCTAATTTTCAAATGTGTTATTGGCGCATCATCTCTTTACAGATTTAGGCGCTTTAATAGTTCACTCGCAGGTTAAAATCAATAACAAATACATACTAAGTTTCAAACGCTTCAATTAACAGGTACGGAGATGTGACACCACACACAGTAATTGGCAAGATTGTTGCTGCAATATTCTGTTTGGTTGGGATTCTTGTTATTGCCTTACCAGTGCCGATCATAGAGATGAAACAAAAGCTGACAGCACAGTGTGAGAAACCACGAAGACTGCGTGGTCGAGCAGATGTTCTCATGTCAAATTCTGAATATGGAGATGAAGGTAGATGGTCACATCACACATCAGAAGTCAACAAAATTCACTTGGATGCTCAGTCAGCTTCTGATATCATCACTGCAGATGAGGGGAGGAAAATCCGTGGGATATCTAAGAAGTTATCGCTTTAATAATAAACCGACTGGACTGCCGTAGTCTCACTCCTTCAGTTGACAGATATACCATGAAAATTTGTGAAAGTTAGGATGGACGAATAAAGAAATGTGTTTAGCAGTTTCCAAGACTTACGTTTAAAAGGGATTATTCAATGGATGGGCTAACTTAGGCTACGTTCACACGATGCCGGCACATTTCAAAAACAGTAAAACATGTGACTTTATAAAAATTTTAACTAGGTTCAAATGGTGCCCGCACGATTTGAGAACAATAAACAAATGGCTCTACCAATCTCTTTGCAGTTTCTGTGAAAAAGAGGCTACATTTTGAAGATAAAGAAATTCATCTAGGCCTGAAGAGTCAATGAGCCTCTTTTCGAAGCGTTGAAAAATGTTCCACTTTTATGATTTTCGAGTGTTTACACGACACCGTGTTAAAATTGTGCCAATCAGAGTTCCGTTTTCAAATTGGGCAGGTTTCAAAATGTGCCGGGAAAAAAACATTGTTCGTGTGAACAGGAGGCCTATCTGTAACAATCTTATGCCGTTTTCAAATTGTGCCGGTATCATGTGAATGCAGTCTTAGATCTGAAAATTATTTTCAAATAGAATGGGTTATGCTTTGGGGACTGTGTCTAAAAATGTTCCCAAAAGGATTACAAACATCCCTCAAATTTCCCCCAGTCTGAGAATCAGAAAATAAGCAGTCAGCATATTTGCACCTAGGGTATATACATTCATTGTTTCTTATTCCTCCAGATAGCACTACTCGTCAATATTGTTCTAAATTTGAAAAATCGGACAAATAGGCTTCCTTGCAAAATCGCTCATAGTTTTCGAACATTGTGCCCGTTCCTCGTGAATAAATTCCACAGCCTATGTAGCGACTTGTGATTCATGGCACCTTGAATAATTCTTGCTCAAGAATCTCAACAAATACCGTTCTTTTTTAGTTTTACCGTTCATAATAAAGCTGAATCATTTCAAAAACATATGTAAATGATATACATATGCATACATATTTAAAACAATTAATTTGCTCATAGCATTCCCATTTAAATTCAATAATTAATTGTGTTACAGCCGCATAAAGTGTCTTGATAAAATCAAAATCTCTGACCTTACTTTAAGATGTCTTCTTCTCTTGTGTTCTATTGTGGAGTAAACGTTCGTCATCGAAGGCTAAATCTTGTATCTGTATAATATTGAAATAAAAAAAGGCCAAGAGGAAATGTCCACAGGAG
This sequence comes from Aurelia aurita complex sp. Pacific, assembly GCA_004194395.1. Lineage (NCBI taxonomy): Eukaryota > Metazoa > Cnidaria > Scyphozoa > Semaeostomeae > Ulmaridae > Aurelia > Aurelia aurita complex sp. Pacific. The sequence continues at coordinate 117,719 of REGL01000146.1, forward strand.
TAAACTGCAAACATTACAGGAAATAGATCTGGCAATCTTTCTGGAGGCTTAACAGCCATTGCAAGTAGGTGTATGATAAGTGCGCCAATGATTGAAGCTAGGAACTAGAAAAGAAAAAAGTATTCATTGATCAAACATGTATTTCATTCAGGAGGAGCTTTTTCTTTCGTTTGGTTGAACCAACATGAAAACGTCAGTATGGCCACTCTACAAAAAAGTTTGTGTTGAGCGATATTTGCATACATTTTGCAGATACCTAACACATTTTCGAATGTGCACAACTGTGATAGAAGCTCTGCAGCCGCTCACTCGGGCCTTTGGAATAAACATGCAAAATGTATGAAAACATAGCTCGAACAAGACCATGTCTTACAATAGCTTTTTTTTCTATTCAATGTAAAATTTTACAAACAAACTACTTAAAGCACTACGTACGAGCTACTTTACTACACTACAAGGACGATACCACGGAGTGCAAGAGACCATGACAACTCCGCAGTCATTAACATAGAGAACGTGTAACTAAACTAAAATTAAATTTACAGCTACGAAAAATACACTTGAACAATTTCTACTGATAAATACTAAGGTTCGTTTCACATTGTATGTCGAACTAACTTTGGGCAATCAGGTCTAATTCACAAGAATGGGTGAAATGGAGATTCAATTTTTCAAATTAGAATGGATTGTGCCCAATGAGTCAAACATACAATGTGAAACAAACTTACAGCAAAAAGAAAGAGAACCAAAGGGACTTGGGGGCTATGAATTGTAAACAAACGCAAATGCTGTGAATTTCCTTAGTTAAATCGACCAGTTTGGTGAATGAACTTTAGGGTCAGTTCAAGTACATGTTTATTAACGTCGCTAGAAAGGTCTTTATCACCATACAATAAGAGTTGTATCAGAGCGCTGTTTGAAAGACTGTTGATTTGAACAAATGGTCGCAATATTACCGAAATTCCAGCGAGAAGATCTCGTCGATGGGTGTCAAATGAAGGGCAAGACAGCAAAAAGTGCTCCGTATCTTCAATGCCGTCATTCGTAGGTCACATTGGGTTTATTGTGTCCTTAAAGTTGTGCTTAAATTTGTGAAAATTTAATTTACTGAGACCGACTCTTATTTGGGAAAGATACGATAAACCAATTACAATAGCTAACAGGTGTATGGAACATTGTGTGCAGTACTTGAAAGTTGCATAGATGAAATGTTCATCATTGGTCAAAGCGGAAGGAAAAACGAGAATACGTATCACGTAAGAGCATCCTGGGAACGAGGTTGAGTCCACAAGTGAAAGATAGCTAAAAAAGCAATTGTAAAAATACTTACCAAATATTTAAATGTATCAGGCTTCTTCGATAAATTAAAGCACTGGCAGGCAAGCAAAAGGAATAGAGCAACAAGTGCAACATAAGAAAGAGCCTGCCCATCTTTGTCAAGCAACGGGAACATGCTACAAGGAAAAAAGAGTGACTACGTTAGCGTACGTTAAAAATTCTGTTGTAAACGTATAGCTACAACATTAATTTTAAGAGGAGTGCGTACAAAGGTACCATAAATGAGCTAAGATGCTGAAAAATAACGTCTGGAACATATCCCAGTTATCAACTCAAAAGATAATAACAAGATTCAAAGAGAAAAGGAAAGAATTGCAGGGTATTCTGATTTTGATTTCCTCGTCCAACCCCGCTTAGTCGCAGAAACCAAGTTTCTACCGAAAGCCTCCTTTTTGGGTTGATCACTGCTTCATTTATTTATCATCTTTGCGAGTCTGTTTGTCTGCATCGTTTATAAAATTGTTGATCAAACACGGGATACTGACGTTCGTTAAAAACTTGAATGAATAGCTGAATTTCCATCTCAATGAGAGAGAGATAACTTTTGGAATACCGTAAAAGCTCTATTAAGCCCCGCTCTCTATTAAGCCCCCCTCTCTAATAAGCACCCCTCTCTAATGAGCACCTCTCTCTAATGAGCCTTTCCCCTGTGAGCCAAAATTTTAAATAAGCCCCCCGCCCCCCCCCACCTATATCAAATTCTAGAGGTTACCAATTTATAGAGCTTAATACGCTTGCGTGTTAATTTTGATATGATTTCAAATAAAACTGTATCGAATTTATGTATTTGATTCGTAAAATTGTATGTTGAATCCAAAAATATGGTGTAAAAGAACTAAAAAGCTGTCATACATATCCTTGTCACTTGATTTTGTGCATTAGCACAACTATCTAATAAGCCCCCTCTTTTTAAGCCTCCCTCTGGAGTTTCCGAAATTAAATAAGCCCTCAGGGAACTTCATAGAGCTTTTACGGTAATGCAACCAACTGCTGCTGACTAAATCATAGAGAAATGTTCCATTTGGAAGCAATGTTACTCTCTCTACCAAGACTTCAAGCAATACAGCAGGCAAGAGACACAAAATTGCATTTATGTCAACAAATACGACGGCATTTGGAGTCCTACAAATGTCGACTGTGGAACTATACACGTATCTTTTTATAAGAAAGTAAGAACTTGAGCCAGTACTGAAAACTTCTTTGAATTATCAGATTTTCAGTACTCAGTGTTCCTTACGAGTTCCTTAACAATTTTCATGTTCACTACCTGCACCCTTGTAACCATTTCACAATTTTTTGCAGCCGTTTCAATGCTAAGACATTAATGAAAAAAGTACAATACGCTGAAGGATTTCCTTTATCAAAAGAACTAGTTTCTTACGTTATATTTCCCAGTACTTGAGTTTCTTAATCTTTTGGCGCTATGAGAGTTGAGTTTCTTATAAGCGGTTTCTTATAAAAAATACGTGAATCAAGAAAAGCTTACCTGAATGTTGATATTAACAGAAACCAAGTACACTCCAAAGGCTTCGCAGGCAGAAGTAAACAAACAGGCCTTTGAAAATTGGAAGAAAATAGTTAACATAAGACCATAAAATAAAGAATAAAGTATACCATACCGATATACCGATATAAAGTATATGGGGTGTCTCGAAATAAAAAAGAGAACATTTGCAATTATTGAGCTTCATAAATGGGAAGAACTCCAGATCGATCAAGCGATTCTATGCATTTTCATGGTCTACCTTATAATAATTACAAGGGCAGGCAGGTGCAAAGATGTTGTGAGGTATGGAAACATTGTAAAGGATTTAATGTTGTTGCCATTTCTAATAACAAATAAAACGCATCATATGGTGAAGTGAGGCAGATTGGGTCACACTGCTTTCTATTCTTAAAATTGTAGCAGTATCCTTGGTTGTAAACTGGCAGGTTTTCAATGAGTAAAATCTTTTTTGCATGCGCGAAAAACAACGTCCCCTTAACAACCTGCGCATAGTGCTTCGCAGTGCACTGTGTTATTGTGAGGAAACAAAGGGATCAATCAATGCACTGCGAAGCAATATGTGCAGGCGTCATGGGGGTGGTCGAATCAACAATTTGAACACAAGATTATGTAGTGCAGTGCAGTGCAGTGCAGTGCAGTGCAGTGCAGTGCAGTGCAGTGCAGTGCAGTGCAGTGCAGTGCAGTGCAGTGCAGTGCAGTGTAATGTAGTTTGATTAATAGATCAAAGTTTATATTCATTGTAAGAGTCATTTATAGTGAAAACTAGATGACCATGAATCTCTTGCCGCTTTGACTAGCCTGCGTGGAGACTCGACTATCGACTGATTTGTTTTCAGAGAGGTTTCTCCTCCAGTACGCTACGCTGTGACAGACTCAGATTATTGCATTGGAGATTCTTCTGATATTATGTATATAAAAAGAAAGAATAAATTCTAGAGGAAACTTACAATGCAGGAATCAAAATTGATTTTTCGTGAACTTGGAATGAGAACAAGAAGAATGCCAAAGAACAATTTATCTGAAAATCAATATGAATCATTAAAGTTAAAAAGGATATTTCGATAAAGTATGAAAACGAAACGGGACTAAAAACCAAATCTAGTACCCAAGTAGTGAGCGAACCAACAAGAACTTCATATGTTTGAAAAATCACTGCAGGGAGAATACTTGAGGTATTAAAGAATCAAAATTTGGTTGATAGAAGAAAGGCTGAATTATTTTTCATGACTTTTGCCCACTTTTCAGAGCATTGTAAATATGCAGTAGGCAAAAATCAATTTACAAAATCTTTAATTTCAATATGCTTTAAAAGGGACCTAAAGCCCTCGATCAAAGTTATAAAACACCTTTCATTCTCTTGGGGAATTAGGAATCAAATTGTTATCAAGGCCAACGTTCAAGACCTAATACGTTTGTAAAAATCACTTTTTAAGCCTCGAGGGAGATGAAATGTATTTTCATGTGACACCAACTGAGAAGATCACCTGTCCCTTTTTCAATGGGAATTTCACAAATTCAGCCTTTCAACTACCAACTAAACGTTGATTCATTCTAATACCTCAAGTAGTCTCTTCATGACGAACTTGCACACATGTTAAACTCTCTTTGGTCCACCCGGCGTATGCGTAAGAATTTACGAATTCCACATTTGATGCTTGTTCAGGCATTTCTTCAAAAAGTCCAAAAATGACTGCTCGTTCTCTCAGAAACGCTGAAGTCAACCTCACGTTGCCATTATTAAAATAGGCGGGGGGGGGGGCAGAAATGCTTCTCGTACCGAGGCGCCAAACTTTGGAACAGTTTTGGCACTGAAATTAGAAATTGTACAACCCTGAGAACATTCAAAGAGGAGATGTAAAAATGAACATCAAATATTCCTTTCGTTTTCCGTTTGTTTGTTCATTTATGACAGATTGTAATGTACTTTAATTAGATATAATAAATATCGTATTTACTGCAAATTATTAGTTATTGTAAGTTATTAGCATGGTCCCCTGTAAATCAGTCATTCTAACTGAGGGGCTACCATGGGTAAAGAAAGATAGAATCAAATCAGATCAAATCAAATGAGATCAGATCAGATCAGATCAGATCAGATCAAATGAGATCAGATCAGATCAAATCAAATCAGATCAGATCAGATCAGATCAGATCAGATCAGATCAGATCAGATCAAATCAAATCAAATCAAATCATCATTTACAGTACTTACCAAGCTCAAAAGGAACTTTCTGATTGTTGGTCGAAAGAATAAATCCACACTGCTCGGTATGCAAGCTGCCAAAGTGGTAACGAGGCTACGAAAAGAACATTATACGTCATCAAAACAAGCAGAAGAGTCGCGTAAAAATTCTAAAGATTTTACTCCAAGTTATGGCGCGCAAATAACACAGAGGCAAACACTATTTGCCAGCCGATCGCTTCCTACAAGAATAAAACTGTTCACAGTTTCAAACTCCTTGATTATCAGTATTCAAATGAGATCTACCATGTCCAAATGCAATTTAAAACCTTCCATGGAAAATGGAATTTAGAACAATTCCATCTTGCAAACACTGACTGAGTGGGATAAACAGAAATATCCAGTATTTCAGTATTGTAACCAGTTTACAACGATCCAACAAATGACACACACATACTATCAGAGCTGAACTGTAATTTCGAATAAGTTTGGCGGTTAGCAATCTCGAAGTTTAAAATTCAATTGAAAGCCACCCCAATTTCGAAAAAATAGCAGGTTTAGAATTATGCAACCAGGAAAGAAAGCGAACTTACCATAGTTGAACCGTTCTTGGAACAGAAATCATATTCTTTATTTTGATAACCACTGACACAGCACACCAGAAATTTGCAACTTTATCCTGAAATAAAAAACAGTCATGATGCACTAAAGAATCAAATGCCAGAGTTTAAAGGACAAGTCCGGGGTTGGTGTGATTGATGATAAAATACAAGATTTTACTGTTATGAATAGTGTGTAGTACTTTTTCCCATCGTTTTTCGTCTTTTCCCTGCGAAATTGCGTTTTCAAATAAGCGACCTGAGCGAAATGACGTCATAAAATCGCAAAGAATCTGTGTCTTCTTACGTCATTTTCAACGAAAACGAGGCTCTCCCCCATCGTTATATTGATAAAAATAAAGATTGTGGTATTTCTATCCCAAGCAAATATTTTGCAGAAATATTTCAGTCACAGACAAAGTTCCCAGAAAGGAAAACTTGTTCATCTCTTGAACTAAATTCACTTGAGATTCAGTGACACACCAATCCTTATTTCCAGCACTATCAGCACAAGAGGCTGGCTGATCCCGGGGGGTGTACTTGATTAGGGAAGTGACGGGGGTGTGCGGAAAACCTCTCCACACCCTGCACCCTGTCGCATAAGAAATAGGCCAAAAGTATACCCTGTGCATAAAAAGTTTGCCTCTCAAATACAGTGTAGAGCGCAATTTTTGCTTGTGATACCCTGTCGCATAAAAATTTTGCCTCTCAAATACAGT
>REGL01000146.1:142823-156271 GCA_004194395.1 Aurelia aurita complex sp. Pacific
GCCCATTGTGTTCTGCACAGATTTTGGTGGATGGGGTGAATCCACGATAAAGTTACTTCTAAAAATCCATCAATATCTTTGCAATCTTACAACATATGGCTGTTTCGTTTGTTTCTCTCTGAAGTTCAAGAGTTCATCTTCAAAATAGCACTTTCATTTTGAGAAAAATAGTGGAAAATCTGTGTGATATGGCCTGTCAAAAATCTGTAAAATCGTTGTTTCGAAAGAAGTTTGTTTACTTTATGTGACCCAGCCCCTTTAAAGAATGTGTCTTTTATGAGTTTATATATAGACATATATATATAGACATTCTTATGAAAAAAGAGTGAATAACGATCAGTGCCACTTTTATAATAGAAAGAGCTTTGATCAATCAGAGAGCATAAATCAAGGTTCTAAAGACTAAACTAGAAAATGCAATTGAGAACTCTTCGAGACAAGATTTGGGATTTTGAAAAAGGTACTACTGTAGTTATTACACAGTTACTATCTTCTTGATGATCTGTGCATGATGTTTGCAAAAATTTACTGTTGGTTTCATAAATAAGAATGTTTTTCTGTTCCCCTCCTCTACACCTTCCACGAAAAAATTAATAAATCAATACGCGTATTTCTAGATTCGCATGTCATCTGGAAGAGTTTCTCTTCGCTCCCTCAAGTACAGCCTTTAGAAATATTCATTAAATATTTTCAACCAATTTGGACTATTTCTAGACAACCAATTATAAAGAAATTTTTTATGATATGAAACAGAGGTGACCAACTGGGAATTGATTCCAAGGTATTTAAATCAGTGGTGGAGGGGGAGAGGGGGTTGGCTGCAACGAAGATCTTTTGTTTAAAGATAATAGAAATAAACAATGACTTTTAACTGAAACCATAGCTTGGCCCCCCCCCCAATACTTAGCAAAGTGTCCACCATTGATTTAAATAAAGCTGAATAATCAAATAGGTGAAGTCTGGTGTCCCTGTGTTACATACTGTGAGCTGTAACGCATCAAAACTCTAATTATCTAATTTTGACTATCTTTGATTAAATACTTTCTTGATTAAATAGCATAGGCTCTTTGCGTAGCTTTAAAACAATTATGTAAAATGTTATTGCCTCATTCTTTGACACGCATGGTCTGTGGTGCGACCAAAATAATCAAATGGGGAATAGAATAAAAATCTAATGATGTCAGAGAGAGAATTTTTGCAATCTTCATAATTTCTGGAATCACAACATTTTGAAGTTGGATAAAAGCTGTACAAGAAGAAGCATCTAAAGCTTTGACAAGCGTTAAAAGCACCATAATGAACACTGAACAGATTTGGTAAAACAATGGCAAGAGTTGTGTTTGATTGACACATCAATTCAAAACGATTAGCGACTGCAGACAAGGGAAATTCTCTCAACCAGTAATTCATAACAAAAAAAGCTGCAAAAGTTTCCCAAAACTAGTAGGGCAAACTCTCACCTTGTGCAGGTGAAAAGTGGTTTTAGGAGAAGTTATGTGCTTATAACGAAAAAAGGGTAAATCTAAAGTTCGGTCTGGCGGATTTCGTTTTTGATTCAGAAGCCGAGCAGGAGGCATTGTAATCCTTGTGTATTTAGGGCTTAAATGAAACGATTACAAAACAGCTCCTGAATCAAATAAACGAAATCCGCAAGACAGAACTTTATATTTACCCTTCTTCTTTTGTTATAAGCACATAGCTTCTCTTAGAAACCACCTTTCGCTTGCACAAGGCGAGAGTTTGCCCTACTGGTTTCGGGGAAACTTTTAGCTTTGTTTGTTTTGAATTACTGGTTGAGAGAATTTCCTTTGTCTGCAGTCGCTAATGGCTTTGAATTGAGGTGTCAATCAAACGCAACTGTTGCTATTTTATTACAAAATCTGCCCTTGTTACCAAAATGCCAAAAGTGATTGAGGAAAATCAATATGACCAACACAAGGTCCACAAGATGGTAGCAAGCAAGAGTCAGTATCTTTTATAGTTTGTGACACAGCAATTTGATGACATCACAACTTCTAAACTTGTAGGAAGTCCTGTTCACAGGCTAAGTAGGAATGTAACGACACTGTAATTCTCTTTCTGCGGGATTATCACATATACTGTATTACCTGACATCGACTTTGAGCAATTCATTTGAAAGAATAAGGCAATATGATTTTAGATGATTAATTCTAAAGTTGTGGGAATATTCAATGCCTATACTTGATCAAATGCCCTAATTTTCATCCATCATTGATGATTCATCCATTTCAACTGTAGATTCATCTGCAACTATATTGATATCTTCCGATGGTCCCTCGTCATCTGAGCTATCTATTCTAGGTGCCTGTGACTCAGCAGCACTGTTAAGTGCATACACAAGAAGTTCTTGGCTGATCGTATCATCACGGTGAATGCTCAATGCCTTATGAAAAGCTGTTATAGCATCTCCATAATTTCCAAGATAGCATTGTGCAAGACCAATGGCTGAAAATGTAGATGAACTGTTTGGGGAAATGTTCAATGCTTTTTTATGGTACTGTAATGAAAGCTCATATTGTCCTAATCTTCTGCAAACATGCCCCAAGTTGTTGAATAGAGGCTCCCAATCTTCTGGTATAACGTTGCCATAAATCACATCAACCCTCTTCAAAGCTAGCTCAAAGTTCCTCTTGGCTGCCTTGAAGTTGCCATTATGATAGTCAATGCTGCCAAGTTCATGTTTCACAAATGGATCATCAGGTGAAATTATTAGCGCTTCTTTGAAGAAGTATTTGGCAAGTTTGATGTTGTTTGTTGTGATGTATTCCAATCCTAAATAGAAGAAAGGTAAGTGGGAGCCTGGCATGAGCTCAGAGGCTGTAAAATAAGCAGAAATAGCTTGATCATGCTCTCCTTCATTGGCATAGCTGTGAGCAAAACCAAGCCATGCTGGAGCATAGATCCTATCAATTCCGGTCGCTTTGCCAAAGTATCTTCTGGAAGCTTCATTCTTGCCTGTCAGAAGATAATAGGCACCTACAGCATGCCAAGATATTGCTCGCTTTGGGTAGTTGTTCACTAGGGTTGAAGCAAGATGGTACAACTCATTCTTTTTCTTTAGCTCAACAAGGCAGGAGATGTGAATTGGCAAGCAACTTTCATGGAATTGATCTTGTCTCATGACTGCAGATGTTAGCTTGTAACACATCTGGAAATCACAGCTATTGAAATGCCTCACTGCAATGCCTGAAATTACTTCCAAATTTTCATTCAGATTCTCCAAACTGCTTGGCAATTTAGGATCAACTGGCTTACAATAATGCTTAATCTTGTTTTCATAAAGGAATTTGAGCAGGGCGGCTTCATCTTTGGAGCACTGGCTTTCAAATGGCATTGATTCAATGAGATCATTCTCTTCTTGCGCAGTCAGCATATTGTGTGACGTGAGCAGATCAAATGCTTCAAAGCAATACACATCAAGTCGCAAGGCCTCCTTGAAAGCATCTACTGCGAATCCCCTAATGCTATTCCCAGATCCTTCGTAGGCCATCCCCTTCAGCAAAGAAATAGCACTCTCGATTTTCCTCGCAGGAATTACACTTTCAAATCTTGAGCTGTCTAGCTGTTCATCCCCAGATGAGCTTACATCAGCTTGTTCATTCTCTATTGTATTTAGAACACTGTCCCATTCTTTTCTTTCAGCATAGCACTTTGCAACGAGATACTTGGCGGTTGGGCTTCGAGTCACTAGGCCATTCTTTTTCAAGAGCAAAGCAGCTCTTTGGTATTGTCCAGTGAGAAACATTGTTTGCGCCAGCCATATCAAATCTTGTTGATTGCTGTTTGATAATGAACAAACTTTATCGGCCCAAAATAAAGCCGTTGGATACATATGATTATCGATATATGTTCTTACCAGATTTCTCAGCTGCGCCAAATCAATTTTCCCGCCTTCTGCCGCCATGTTTGAAATGAAAGAGAAATAAGCAAGTCCGTCATGTTCTACTCACCAAATCTATGACCACTAAATTTTTAATGGCGGAGGGCCTAAATGCAAAGCTGCGGCATTTTGATTTTAAAACAACAAGGACTTTCATTACTGTAACCTGTAAGGTTGCCAATGAGTTTCTTATTCGTAGCAATGAATGATTCATTATAAATGATTTATCAATAACAATCATTTCAAAATGAGTGAGCATTCATGTTGCGAATTATGATGGCTTATATTTCGAAACAAACGTAGATAGATATGCCTATACAATGCAGGCGAAACATTCAAACTCATTTCAATGTTTTTTGGGAAAATTCGAAGATGTAGGAACAGGAGGCACTGGGGGCACTTGCCACGAAAAAAGCGTATTTTGTTTCAGGAAGTGCCCCTTCTGCTTAAAGAGCCTTTGAAGTGTCGTGCCCCCAAGTTTAAAATGCTTACGATCCTGAACTACTCGTTTCCTGACTTGCTAAATAAAGCTCGTAGAGAGAAATTCTGCTACAGTTCAATCTATTAAAACTCAACTCAACATCTCTCTGGTGAATATGACCCAAGAATTGCATACGATATAATATAGGACTACCCTTTCATGATGCAGCTGAATTTGTGTCGTCACTGATCGCAGGTTTCGGAAATCACAGGTTTCCAATGCAAATATCACTTTAAGATATAACGACTGTACAATGAAACAGCAAATGTGTAAGTAAAGATTGGGTTGAATAACAAGCTTGTTTGCAGTATATCTTTAATGAAAAGCACATGGTATTATTTCTGGCTACTTTTGTGTTGCTTCAGTTGTTTTGTCTAAACACACTAAAAAAACTGTGCAAAGCCACGAAAGACAACAAAAAGACACTAAGTGTGATGTGCATTTGACTTGGATTCTGCTCAAATCACTCTTTTGGACAGATCATATAACAGCAGCCGAATTAAATTTCACTGAGCAAGAAGAATAAAGCATGTTAACTGCGAGACCACCGTAAATATCTTATTGATAATATATAATTCAGCGTTTGGGTACTAACTCTACTAGGGCAACTAATTCTACAGCTCTGCTGGCTCTTAAAGNATTTCTGGCTACTTTTGTGTTGCTTCAGTTGTTTTGTCTAAACACACTAAAAAAACTGTGCAAAGCCACGAAAGACAACAAAAAGACACTAAGTGTGATGTGCATTTGACTTGGATTCTGCTCAAATCACTCTTTTGGACAGATCATATAACAGCAGCCGAATTAAATTTCACTGAGCAAGAAGAATAAAGCATGTTAACTGCGAGACCACCGTAAATATCTTATTGATAATATATAATTCAGCGTTTGGGTACTAACTCTACTAGGGCAACTAATTCTACAGCTCTGCTGGCTCTTAAAGGAATATACGGCAGGGCGCAATTTCGATTGTTGGCGGGCCTGTTACGATAAACTCAGTGTGCGCAAACACTGCACCTCTCCAGGTTGCAGTGCTAAAGTGCTTCAGGTCCCGTTTGACGCTAAAATGCATTTTCGGGATTCAATTCAGATACCGAAGTGCTCTGGGAAAGATTTGTTTTCTTGCTTCCAGTTCTTGAATTATCTAGGCAAGGGGCAAATCACTCAGTAAAGATCTCATACACCTTCGTCAAAATCCTTTTCCTTTCAACATAAAAAAAATCCCTAAAAATCCTAATGTTTAAAAAAATCTCGCACTCCTTTTCAGAAGTGAATGATTTGAATGGTGGTGCTTCGAAGGAGCTCGGTCAACTCCAGGGAGCGCCGCTGGTCAACTCGGACGAAAAAATACAGTGTGCTCAAATAAAGATGAAAATTTTATAAAAATCACTAAAATTTGATGTCACCGTCTTCAAATTTTCTCGTTGTGTGGTTGCATATTGGCACCTAGGGTAAATTGCATGAAGGTTAAGGACGAAATGAATTTTACAGATTTCTGGCGGAGAGCATGAAAAATCAGTTATTGAGTAATGGTATTTTACAAAATATCGTATTTTAGCCAGCAGTTTCAGGATTAACGTTAGAGACTTTGATTATATGGGAGCTTTGCCAGATCTTTACCAATTAAAATGGTGCTGCGAGATAAAGAACTCAGATCGAAGATCACTTCTTTGATTGCACAGTATGCTTCAAAACCAGGTAACTTGCAAAAGCGCAGAAATTCACACAAATTCAAAACCATTTCAAAACTATGCAAAATGGTAAAAAAATGTGGACACAAATAAACAATAATGAAATTTTGATGATCGGTAATAAGTCAAATTTGGATGCTTTTCAAAAAAATTTTACAGGAATCAGGAATAAAGTAGACTTACGACGTGATTACTCGATTCCTTGTATTTGTTCATTCAATATTTTTTGATGTGACTTTTAATTCATTTGAGCGATACTGAAACTTATGTGATGAGTCTAGGAATGAAGTCGCTAGGGGTCCCATCCGAGAAACATTAGCCTGCGTGCAGACTCAACTCCTCGAAAGTATAGAGTCTATACTTTCGAGGAGTTGAGTCTGCACGCAGGCTAAGAAACATCTGAAGGGTCTGAAGGAAAGACACCAATCTAAATCGAACTTCTGATCATGATAAAACCAATTAACAATTCTGAATGTAACAATGTAACAAGTAAAATAAATTCAATAAAATGAAATTTCAAACGCTAAGAAGAATTATCAATGCAAGACGCAATTCGTTAACTCTTTAACTATAAAATGAATTCAAAATATCTGACGACTAAACCCTTTAATCTATCTTACACTACATAAATACGCTTTCTAGCAGATCTAAAAGCAGAAAATCAGAGTTGTGCCAAGCTCTTATATAAGGGGTGGGTGATAAAGGGGAGCGTAACTTAACGGTTGAAACGAAGGACACAGAGGGTATGGAACAAAGACAAGAACGGTTCACGTTTGGTTCACGTTCGCAAGGCTATGGGAAGGGTGGACACTGTTGTGTTTGTAAGAATGACCTTCTCTCAGGGGGATCAAAGTTCCCTTGTTCGGCCTTGTTCCCTAAATATCTTTCTGTTTATTCCTTTGTTCCATATAAGGCAATTCAGGAAATTCATCAATTCGTTTCCAAAAATAAGATTTTTCACAAATTTGTTCCCTTGATAATTGTTACCAAGTTCCCTTGTTCCTAGCTTAAAGACTCGGAGTATCTCCTGTCCCACTTAATTTCCTCTGAAAAAGACAGGTTGTGACAAGTCTGAGGCACTTTGAATTTAACTATCTGAAACAGCTGATTAAATTGTTCTGTTCTTGAGTGGAATGGGCGTACCTACTAAATGTCTGTTATAAATTGGCAAGGTGTGCTGGGAGAGCACACAAATAGCTTTCTCGTGGGGTATCTACCAATTTGCATGACGTTTTCCACTTTATCTAAGGCTTGCACCAAGTCTATTTTGAGTCTCAACAGCAGCGTGTAAAGGGCATTTTCCCTCCCTCCCTCGTTTCTCCCTTGAAGCTTTCCTCCCTCACAGCTTCATTTCCCCGCATGTGCTTTGCTCATTGCGGTACAAAATAGACACTGAAAATGGTAAAAGGTTCAGAAAAAAATTTGGGCTGTAAGGTCACCTACGAGATGACAAGTTGGGTTGTTTCAGCGTTAATTACATTTATAAGTAAAAATAAAAAACATCCTACTTTTAGCCAGGGTGAATGCATTTGATGAATTTATTGGGATCTTCAACTGATTTCAAATTTTGTTAAATGATGGAAGACATTTAATCTTAAAAAGGTAAAAACACAACATACTGGTGAAAATGAATGGAAAACTTTGCTTTCTTAAAATAAAATACTTTAAGTAAAATACTTTGCTTACAGTCTACAAAAAAACAATTCTACAACCTTAAAAAGTAGTCGTTGCACACATGATCTGGACCGGAGGAGTAAGTAAAGAGCAGTTCAGTTTCATCATTTGGGGGGGGGGGGCAAAGCTATAGTTTCAATAAAATTGCATTGTTTATTTCTATTGTTTTCAAACAAAAGATTTTTGCTCTAACGAACATTTGGGCAGGGGGATCAAACCCCTTCACACCCCATCCAAGTGTCCACCACTGTTGGACTTGTCTGGAATCTTCAATGTTTTCAGAATTAGAGTTTCATTCAAGCAATTTAAATTGGTCATAAAATTTTACAATAACTTGTTTATACCAATTTAAAGATTTTGAACCCATGTTTAAAAGGTTCATATGGGACATACTGTTGGATGGAAATAGGCCATTGCAAATAGGGATGGGGACACTCAATGTGTGCAAGAAAAGTTTGCGCCAGTAAGTATGCTGGCAAAATTTTGAGCCCCTGGTTAAAATTTACAATACTCTGTCCCTTTTGTTACAAAATTTGCAATAATAGACGATTCTGGAAGAGATGGCGTCAGGGGGCATTTGACCAAGATACAATGCGTTCTATAATGGAATCAACAGTGATTCTATAGAAATTGATCATTAAACGTAATGCATCTTGGTCAAATACCCCTAGACACCNAGACAAGTGTTCACTACTTTTTTTAAATTCCTTACCTAATACTATCCACTGTACATCCACGGTCATCACAGTCTAATGCATTGACAGAAACTTCTAAGTCCAATGTCAAGTGTTTTTAAAATGCAATTTCTTTCATGATTTTGGTGCAGAGGGTGTCTTTTTGTCAGCAGCTAAAATTTTTGCTTGCTGTGTGTGCCTCTTGTGGGAATTTGATCGGTGCCTCTGTGGGGGCTTTGGTTTTGGCTTAAAAAATTGTTCAGGCGGCTTTTCTGTCCCTTGTTTAGCCTGTGCTTGCTTGTCCGCAATGGCTTTAAGTTCTCTCTCTCTTTGTTTGATGGATTCCATGAAAACATGCCTTTGTTTGTTGTACAGGCTTTTCCCATTCTCACACAAATGCCCAAACTGTTTACTGAGAAATTTCATAGAGTTTGAATAATGTCCAGGCTTGGGTTGAGTATGGGTGCCTTCTGGGAGACCACCACCAGGTTCATCCCCTATCTCATAAACTGTTGGCTGGTATATCTGGTAACGGCTAGCTTCATCTATATCATAAAGAAGTGAATGATAGGACAATGATCTGCCTTCTTTTTCAGGGCATTCACTGTCAGCATTATCAGCTATTGCATTGTCAGATTGAGCTCTGTTGGAATCGTCTAGTTCTCCATCCAAAGATCGTTTTCTATTGAGTTCAATGTCCAGACTCCAAGTTGAGAATTTTGAAACAATGCCATTAAACCTACCAACATAATCACTAATACCCCTTTTCAGGGATGTAGAACGTTGGTACGTCATGTCTGTTTCGCTGGATTCTGGGTTTGGTTTTCTTGTTACGAATTCCAAATCAAGGCTTTTAGCATTAAACATTACATGATCGCAATTTGCTGATTCTGATCGATTGCGCAAGGCAGGTGATCCACTAAAATTAACATCTGAGTAGGCCCTACCAACATTGTTTTCATCGACTAAAGCTTTGCTGTCAAAATCAAGACTCCAGGTTGAAAGCAAAGACTTGCCATTGTTTTTAGGCGATACTGAGGCTTGATGCCCATCCCACTTCATTTCACTGTCGTTGGATTCAAGCGAATTATCGCTGCAACCTGATCGAAGTTTTTCTAAATCCAACGACCAGCGTGCTTCTGGCTTTCTTCGATCTAATTTTAGGACACGCCTTCGAATTTCTCCTTGATCAAGTTCGGATTTCTCACTGTCTTCAAAGCAATTTGAAGTATTTTCTTTTGATTCTTCGGCGTCTGTTGGCGTTGAGGGCAAGGCACGAGAATTACTAATACCATTGTTGTTGTCGTGTTCACAGGATCGTACGATTTGATTCTTTTCCAAACCAATCTCTTCAATAACAGTACATTTTCCAACAGTTTGAGTGTCAAATTCCGGTCCAAATTTTTGGTTTTCCGTTTTAAGTTGTGGCAAGATATCATCCGTTCTTATTTCGGAAATTGGCATTTGATCATATCCGCATAAAACATCTTCACAGTGTGTGTTAGGCCCACTCGATTTTGCGAAACCTTCGAGATGTTTCACATGTGAAGTGCTTTCTTCCGCGAGAATCGAAAGATCATCAGGACATGAAATAGCTCTTCTTCCACGATGTTTTCTCCGTCGTTTTCTCCTGCTTGATTTTTGAGGAAGTTTTAAATAAGATTTGACAATCTCGGCTTCATTCTCTGTTTCAACTTCAACGGTGAGATCGCCAGCCGCAGTTTCTTGATCCAGACAATCTGGTAATGATGAACTTCGCTGCCGAGATAATTCCGACTTTGATGACTTAGCGATGCTCTGGTCAGCCACTGTGCTTCCTTTCTGGCTGTCTGCCACAGGAAATGAGAAATGGCTTTTGACTGAAGGAGTCGGAGGAATGACAGCTATGGCAGGGACTTCAGCTTTATGCTTGACTTTCCCTCCCAATATCTTGCTCTTTATGTCCTTGATTTGAAACTTTGAAAATATTCCCATTGTGGATATCGCCGTCAGCACGAAAATCTAATAAAGCTTCTCCAATATTCCAATTACTACTCGGCTTGCTTTTGCAAATTATATCACTTGGTTGCTGATGCAAATTATATTACTTGCTTTAATCGGTTTGGAAAGATTTCAAATCATCGATTTCGCCATTTTGTGTTGCGTAAACAATGGAAACCTTTGTAAATGCTGCCAGGTAAGCGTAGAGGGACTGCAAAATTTGTTTCTCAGCTGAGCTCCAAATAAAATGGCACCGCAAAACACTTATACCAACATCGATGATTTGTAGCTTCACTCTGCAAGAAGTT
Source organism: Aurelia aurita complex sp. Pacific (assembly GCA_004194395.1). Taxonomy (NCBI): domain Eukaryota; kingdom Metazoa; phylum Cnidaria; class Scyphozoa; order Semaeostomeae; family Ulmaridae; genus Aurelia; species Aurelia aurita complex sp. Pacific. The sequence goes on from REGL01000146.1 coordinate 153,530, forward strand.
CTGGTGTTTTCACATCGCTGTACACAGAATTGTCTGAGACTATTGTGCTGTCGGAGCCTCCTGAGATTTGGCGAAAATAATCCTGCACGTGACTCGAACCCCCTTTGTTCGAAAGACAGAAGAAAGATTAAAGTATTTGTTTTCACCCTATTCGCTTTCAACAGACCTGAACGTGACGTTAATTACTCATTCAAATGGTGAGAGCATACCAGAGCTGACAAAGGTGCTTATTAAATTTCACACGTGAGTGATTTGCACAATAATGATCGATAGGATAGGACAACTACCTTTTGAGATGCCGCCTCTTACGTTGGCTTCACCAAAGAAATTTGCATTGTGGAAAGAGATTGTCTTGTTTTCCACCCACTCGTCCAGCCTCTTCCCAAGCAGTAATAGCAAGAGAGGCCTATTGAAGGTCAAATCCCATTAGTTCTAATCTAAAACGTGGACTTTGCGAAGTACTGACTACATCTCTATGATGATGACCACACTCGTTTTCTCTCGGGTTTCTTTTTNACTCATTGAAATGGTGAGAGCATACCAGAACTGACAAAGGTACTTATTCAATTTCACACCAGAGTGATTTGCACAATAATGATCGATAGGATAGGACAACAATCTTTTGAGATGCCGCCTCTTACGTTGGCTTCACCAAAGAAATTTGCATTCTGGAAAGATTGTCTTGTTTTCCACCCACTCGTCCAGCCTCTTCTCAAGCAGTAGAAGGTCAAATCCCATTAGTTCTAATCTAAAACGTGGACTTTGCGAAGTACCGACTACATCACTATGATGATGACCACACTCGTTTTCTCTCGGGTTTCTTTTTTATGCGAAACAGCTTATCGTAAGGAAAATTAATCGAAGTTAATCACTTCTTCGAACGTTAAGAAACTATATTTTTCTTGAAGTAAAAAACCTAAGAAATTTTATCATTTATTGTTTGTTTTGAGAACTTACCAAGTAATTTGGGAGTCCTTTGGGAGTCCTTCTGACAAAAATAAGTCAACTCTACATAAAAACATAAAAAACCCACTAGAAACGTTTGGGTAGCAAGTGTCCAAACATTCGAGAAACTACATACCAGCTCCGGATCTTTATTTAAAGAAAGATAAACGAGTTTCCCTTCTCGTGCGCTTATTTTCGTTCCCAGGCCATTTCCACTAATTCTCCGATTTTTGAAGTACGTAGTCTATCCCTTGGTCTCTGCCGGAGGCAGAGCATAGTCACTGTGAACGTATGGACAGAGCATAGTCACTATGTATTCTAGTGACTATGGACAGAGAGTGCTGGTTTCTCGGTAAAAACGGGATAGATTTGGCTAAATCTGAGCAGTTATTGATTTTTTACAATTGAAAAGGATCAATTCTAATGGGGTGCGACAAAAGAATCGGAGATATATTTTGCAGAATTTTCGAATGTGCACAATAGTGATAAGAAGCTTTAACGTCACTAAATCAAACCTCTTGTATGAAAATGTATGAAAATCGATCCAGTAGAATAGGCCTGACTAAAAGGTCTATTTGTAAGCGACTTTTCACCATCATCTTTGCGTTCCATTGCATTTTTATTTTCATTCAAACATAAAGACTTGCTACATGGTACTGAAGCGTTGCCCTAACGAAATACAAACTAATTAATGTAAACAGCAAAATTAAAAGCAATGATGCGAACAAATTACTACTAAACAAAAAGTAATAGTAAAGTGACAAAAATAAAATAATAACAGTTGTAATAATAAAATGAACAAATAACTGAAATCTTAGTTTGTGGCAATAACGCAGAATGGTAGTTGTTGCAGTGACGGTCCGGCATGAAAGGATTCTCAGAATGCCATCTTTTGCGCAATCGTTCAATTTACCGTTGGTGAAAAGCCCTGTGGCAGCCATTTACCAGAAAAATATTGTTCTCCCCAGATTTCTTTTTTCTAAATGTCAAAATGGTCTATTGTGTGAGATACAACCTCGTTAAATTTAATGTTGTAGTGTTAGAATGGGAAAAGTTTATATATTTTGAACCAGCACTTTTCATTAAACAGCCTCTCAAACAGTTGTATTTTTTTTAGAGTCACGCGGACCAAAAATTCCTGTTGCATTTCTTTCACATTCTGGGCCAAGCGCTCAGGGTGTGTTTGGGTGGCAATTCCAAACCTACCAAATTCTGAAATTAGTAGGCATCGCAGGGCAGAAATGTACTTCGCAATCAAACACAGCATTTTTGAAAACAGCAGGTTTTGGATTTACCAGCAGGGTTCACTTATCTCCAGAGTCTGCCAAACCTTTTGCCGCAGGTTCAGAAGGCTTCCTTGCCTACGAAACCTACCTCAAAACAATCCTGGCTGCCACTTCCTTGTTGTTCTTCAAAGAAATTTGCGCCAATGTGAATATATGAGCAACAACAGCAACTATTTTAGCCTTAGCCTACTACGCTTGCGCAGACAAGGTACGGCACCAGACCTCATTAGCCCGGCCGAAGTTGGCACTCAACTCATCTCTCCAACAATACCATTTTGAGAATTTCGGAGTCAATCAAACACAAAGTCCGGGTCTACTATGGCTACAGCTGTCAGAATTGGGAGGCTACACATTTGACAATAAACCAGCTTAGATTAAACCAGGTTATCAAATGTTGCATTCTGATTGGTCAATCTAACAAATATAATGCATTTGATTGGTTGAATGTTAACGTGGCTTTGCACGCTATAGCGAACCTCAGGCAAACCTATGCGCACTACTGTGGTGGATA
>REGL01000146.1:157401-169537 GCA_004194395.1 Aurelia aurita complex sp. Pacific
TCCATTTTCCCAAACTGGCAGAAGGTGTTGTGGCGCAGTGGTGTAATCCTCTGACTTTGCAGCCAGAACATTCAGGCGGACATTGGCGTAGCCACGGGGGGGGGGGGTATGCGGGGGCAATTGCCCCCTCCCCATTTTTGATGAAAAGTGGTCCTCAAGATTCCTCTAAAACCGGAGAGAAAATAGCTGTAGATAGGTTTAGGTAAGAATTTTCCGAGAAATGTCAAATCTTCCTTTTTAGCACTGGCAAGCATGATACTGGGAGATACATTTTAAGCCAAAGTGGTGAAGGATCTTTCTTCAAAAATTTTCGTTGAGCTCTGATTTATAGGATAACTGTTGCAAAACGATCAAGGTTTTCTTGTCGCTAAAGGCAAGCATAATATTGGGAGATGCATTTGAAGCCAACGTAAAGGATCTTTCTTTAAAAATTTTCCTCGTGCACTGATTCATAGGATAACTGTTACAAACGATCAAGGTTTCCTTGTCGCTAAAGGCAAGCATGATATTGGGAGATGCATTCTAAGCCAAAGTAAAGGATCTTTCTTCAAAAATTTTTCTCGTGCTCTGATTCATAGGATAACTGTTGCAAAATGATCAAGGTTTTCTTGTCGCTAAAGGCAACCATAATATTGGGAGATGCATTCTAAGCCAAAGTAAAGGGCGTGGCCCCTAAAGATTTTCCTGGGGGCTTCGCCCCCAGACTCCCTCATTCTCTTACCCCCTCCCAATTTAATTAACCCTGGCCACGCCGTGTAAGGTGTTGTGGCGCATTGGGGGTAATCCTCTGCGTTTGCAGCCAGAATAGTCAGGTGGAGTGGGCTCGATACCCGGTAGGACCCCACCATTTGAGCGTCATGACAAGGGGTCGCGTATTCGATTTGGTCTTTGCGCAAAAGTTATTTAGAAGTAGAATCTAGAAATGTAGAAATATGGATACTTTACTCATCATCATACAGATTTAAAACGATATATCTCGTCAACTGTCAAATTCGTTGATTTTAGCCTTTAGTAAGCTTAACTTTGCAATGATTTCTCGCAAACAATCGGATTGAGTAATGCAAAAATTCATATCACCTTTTATAATAGTACGTGAAATTTTGGTTTGTTCAAGTGACCGCACCCAATTAAGGACTTGCCGCGCCCTACGGGCCCTTGCTGAGCCATAACGCCACCCCAGAAAAAAAGTGCCAGTCCGCCCCTGGTGCGTAGAGGTTCGCTTGCGTTTTGAATGGGGTATTAAAATCACGGACGTTGGTGCTTAACCATCATAAGCTTTAAGGCAAAGGTTAGATATTTTTAGAGGTGAGTTTACAATGTTTCTCGTAATCGATTTATCTAGTTCTTGTTAAGCTTGGCAAGCAAAAATCAAGTCCTTTTATGAATCCACGTCAAACGTCTGAAAGCAAAGTACATTTTCGAGGTTTTAGAGCATCCAACCACCTGCCAATTTACGTAAATGGAGATTGAATAAAGAATTCAGATGCAGACAAATTCATCTTGCTATTAATGAAATAAATGTACACAAGACAAGCAAAATCATAATGGTGTTTATCATCAGAGAATTGAAGTTTTCGACTCAAAACGCGATTGATTCAAAAACGCCAACACGGAAATGGACCCCCTACTACCTTAATTCTTAAGGAAATCAAGCAGTGAGATTTGCATAAGATCAGCTTGATTGTGGAATGATGAAAAAAGAGGAAATTGGGTTGGTCAGAATATATTTGAGGGCTGATTCAGATGTGAGTGAAAGCTTTTTATATAAGAGCCAGTCATACAGAGTGTCCAAAAAAATTGGTCGACGTTTGATTGATTGTCGAAAATTAATGATAAAAAACAAACGAGCTCCATGGTAAGACGACCCTGTCCCTGAGACCTTCAACACCAGATTCTTGCAAATCCGCTGAAAATTCAGTGAGTTACGAGATTTTAAAGATCAAGTTCGTGCAGGAGTTGAAACCAGTGACTCGTGATGCAAAACCTCCTACAATCGAGGCATATCTCTTCGAAAGTAATTCAGTTATTGTAAAGATTGTCAAAATTTACTTAAGAATTCAACTATCTAAACTTGACCATCCATAAGCTTGAATATGTTAGAATCCATAAGTTAGGGAAAGATAGGTTATCCAGAGTCCTTTCCAAATCCCATTTGCTTTGCTCTGAAATAAGGGAGAAACAACGATAGCCCCATGCTACTGCATTACAAATGGTATTTAGAAGCAACTGGCTCCAGCTATCGAGAAAATTGGAACTTCGAAAGCTCGTAAGTAACTATTGAGCGGATTTGTAAGAAATCTTAGGATATCTTTCAATGGAGCAGGTTCATTAAATTGTTATTGAGTCATCCGGCAGGAACAGAAATTCATTGTAGCCATAAGCAAGCAAGCAAGGAAGCAAAGAAGCCAGCAAGTGTAGCAAGCAGTAGGCAAGTCAAGCAAGCGAGTCAAGCAAGCAAGTCAAGCAAGCATGTCAATTCAAGTTAATTCAAGTCCATTCAAGTAAGTCAAGTCAATCAAGTCAAGTCAAGTCAAGTCACGTCAAGTCAAGCAAGCAAGCAATAAAAAGATGATTATCGTACAATATTTCAAGTACTTCTATTTACCACAACGATGTATATACAAAATTTAAACAATATCGACAACTTTTGACAACAAATCATAATTTGCAAGATTTGTCGAGAGAGAAATCTGGGGATTTTGAGATTTTCGAATACTTTACAATTTTGTTTATTGGGATTTCAAAGATTTTGTGAAGAATTTCGACAGTTTCAAGATTTTCGAGATTTAGGGAATTTTGAAGATTTTTAGGATTGTTTACAAAACTGTACGATGTTTTTGGAGTGATAAGCCCCTCGGGTCTCACTTTTTGAAGCAACCTTCGCTAATAAACCTGCCTTTAAATTCTATGATATCTCCACAAAATCAAGTAGAATTTCCCGTAAAATCTTACATATTTCAATAAGCTATTTTCTTTACCAATCTACCAACGTAAATCCATACAGCAACAACACTGTTCGGATATGGGTGGATATGCACTGCCAAGGAAAACTCAACTTCAGGATCTTCACAGTTGTGCACCCCCGTACTATAAACGGAGTCTAATACTGGTTGTATGTCTGTATATTGCATTTGCAGGGGGAAGCCTGTCAACTGAAAAAAGAAGAAACAGTCTAAAAGCAGGAATAAAAATTCCAAAAGCTTGGAAGAATATTTACCCCTGCATTGGAGCCTATGCAAAGAAAAGAAGCGCTCATGAATAGACCTTTTAGCTATTTTGAAAAGTATCAGAATCGAACGATATTTTGCTACATTTTGTAGAATTTTCGAATGTGTACAATAGCGATATAAGCTCTGACGGCACTCGATCGAACCTTGCGTATAAAAACGTATAGAAACAACGCTCGATCCAGGCTCTTTTGCAGAATAGCTAAAAGGNAGAAACAACGATAGCCCCATGCTACTGCATTACAAATGGTATTTAGAAGCAACTGGCTCCAGCTATCGAGAAAATTGGAACTTCGAAAGCTCGTAAGTAACTATTGAGCGGATTTGTAAGAAATCTTAGGATATCTTTCAATGGAGCAGGTTCATTAAATTGTTATTGAGTCATCCGGCAGGAACAGAAATTCATTGTAGCCATAAGCAAGCAAGCAAGGAAGCAAAGAAGCCAGCAAGTGTAGCAAGCAGTAGGCAAGTCAAGCAAGCGAGTCAAGCAAGCAAGTCAAGCAAGCATGTCAATTCAAGTTAATTCAAGTCCATTCAAGTAAGTCAAGTCAATCAAGTCAAGTCAAGTCAAGTCACGTCAAGTCAAGCAAGCAAGCAATAAAAAGATGATTATCGTACAATATTTCAAGTACTTCTATTTACCACAACGATGTATATACAAAATTTAAACAATATCGACAACTTTTGACAACAAATCATAATTTGCAAGATTTGTCGAGAGAGAAATCTGGGGATTTTGAGATTTTCGAATACTTTACAATTTTGTTTATTGGGATTTCAAAGATTTTGTGAAGAATTTCGACAGTTTCAAGATTTTCGAGATTTAGGGAATTTTGAAGATTTTTAGGATTGTTTACAAAACTGTACGATGTTTTTGGAGTGATAAGCCCCTCGGGTCTCACTTTTTGAAGCAACCTTCGCTAATAAACCTGCCTTTAAATTCTATGATATCTCCACAAAATCAAGTAGAATTTCCCGTAAAATCTTACATATTTCAATAAGCTATTTTCTTTACCAATCTACCAACGTAAATCCATACAGCAACAACACTGTTCGGATATGGGTGGATATGCACTGCCAAGGAAAACTCAACTTCAGGATCTTCACAGTTGTGCACCCCCGTACTATAAACGGAGTCTAATACTGGTTGTATGTCTGTATATTGCATTTGCAGGGGGAAGCCTGTCAACTGAAAAAAGAAGAAACAGTCTAAAAGCAGGAATAAAAATTCCAAAAGCTTGGAAGAATATTTACCCCTGCATTGGAGCCTATGCAAAGAAAAGAAGCGCTCATGAATAGACCTTTTAGCTATTTTGAAAAGTATCAGAATCGAACGATATTTTGCTACATTTTGTAGAATTTTCGAATGTGTACAATAGCGATATAAGCTCTGACGGCACTCGATCGAACCTTGCGTATAAAAACGTATAGAAACAACGCTCGATCCAGGCTCTTTTGCAGAATAGCTAAAAGGTCTATTATAAACAGCGTGGGATGACGTCGTGCAATTTCTTCAATTTTACATCAAATGTAGAAGGAACTGCTAGCGTTTGGTGGTGAGCTATGTCAATATAGAGACTAAACAGCGAAATAATCTCATGCAAGGCACCCACGTGGACGTTATTTCCATGATTCTGAAACGAGAGCACAGCAGAGTTGAAGATTAGCTTTCGCAAAATTCTGCAATGTGATTGTTAACAAGCAAACGGCAGCTGCGAGGTGCTCGAATTGCATGAGATTTTTTAATAATTTAAATCCACGTTGAAGCGTATTTTAACACCACGCTAAATAAGAATCATAGCTAGGATTCAATCTTAGTGTCCTTACTGCTGACTCGCCTATGCCCAAGTTAAAAATAAAATAAAATATTCTTTCAAAGAAATCAGCATCATTTGGCATGAAAAACTAACTTTTGATTAAATTCCCCCGTTCTTGAGGAAACGATATATTCCAAAATCTGACAACTCTTGGCCATTTCTTCGTATATAGACAAAATATATTAGGCTGAGAAATAAAAGGAGCACAGATTTGAATACAGCTTTCAAGGAGTCACAGAAATAAGAGAAATAAATATTTGAAATAGGCTCCCTAGCTTAACCGGCATAGTGTAAACAGCGAACACGGCATCATTTAATGTCGGACTCATAACGAGGCGATAGTGTAAATGGGGCCTTAGACTTACAACGTAATTCCTTGTATTCGTTCAATGTTCTTAATCTGATTTTGAAAAACCATCCAATTCAACGAGCGATACTGAGACATAACGAGTCGAATAAAAAGTTATGACATATCATGTCGGCCTTGCGGACAAAACCTGAGATAAAAAAAATTTTATTAAGGCATTCTTACCTTGTAAGATGAAATAACTTGTTCCAATTCAGAATGATGATCTTCTATCGACTGTCCCATTGCAAATTTTTGTTCAATGCTTAAACATAAAAAAATTGGGAAGCTGTAAGAGTGCCTGGGCAATAATACGAGGACAGATATTGTAACAATAGTTTCAGTTTATCTGATTGATGCAACAATGCTAAGTGAATCAAGTCAAACATNGGTTTTGGATTTACCAGCAGGGTTCACTTATCTCCAGAGTCTGCCAAACGTTTTGCCGCAGGTTCAGAAGGCTTCCTTGCCTACGAAACCTACCTCAAAACAATCCTAGCTGCCACTTCCTTGTTGTTCTTCAAAGAAATTTGCGCCAATGTGAATATATGAGCAACAACAGCAACTATTTTAGCCTTAGCCTACTACGCTTGCGCAGACAAGGTACGGCACCAGACCTCATTAGCCCGGCCGAAGTTGGCACTCAACTCATCTCTCCAACAATAACATTTTGAGAATTTCGGAGTCAATCAAACACAAAGTCCGGGTCTACTATGGCTACAGCTGTCAGAATTGGGAGGCTACACATTTGACAATAAACCAGCTTAGATTAAACCAGGTTATCAAATGTTGCATTCTGATTGGTCAATCTAACAAATATAATGCATTTGATTGGTTGAATGTTAACGTGGCTTTGCACGCTATAGCGAACCTCAGGCAAACCTATGCGCACTACTGTGGTGGATACGCTATACAGAGGCGGGGTATTATGCTTCATGTGGTGCGCATAATACCCCACCCCTGTGTGGCGTATCCACCACGCATATAGCATATATACCCTGCCCCTGTGTGGCGTATCCACCACAGTAGTGCGTAGAGGTTCGCTTGCGTTTTGAATGGGGTATTAAAATTATCATAAGCTTTAAGTCAAAGGTTAGATATTTTGAGAGGTGAGTTTACAGCCTTTACAATGTTTCTCGTAATCGATTTATCTAGTTCTTGTTAAGCTTGGCAAGCAAAAATCAAGTCCTTTTATGAATCCACGTCAAACGTCTGAAAGCAAAGTACATTTTCGAGGTTTTAGAGCATCCCACCACCTGTCAATTTACGTAAATGGAGATTGAATAAAGAATTCAGATGCAGACAAATTCATCTTGCTATTAATGAAATAAATGTACACAAGACAAGCAAAATCATAATAGTGTTTATCATCAGAGAATTGAAGTTTTCGACTCAAAACGCGATTGATTCAAAAACGCCAACACGGAAATGGACCCCCTACTACCTTAATTCTTAAGGAAATCAAGCAGTGAGATTTGCATAAGATCAGCTCGATTGTGGAATGATGAAAAAAGAGGAAATTGGGTTGGTCAGAATATATTTGAGGGCTGATTCAGATGTGAAAGCTTTTTATATAAGAGTCAGTCATACAGGGTGTCCAAAAAAGTTGGTCGACGTTTGATTGATTGTCGAAAATTAATGATAAAAAACGAACGAGCTTCATGGTAAGACGACCCTGTCCCTGAGACCTTCAACACCAGATTCTTGCAAGTCCGCTAAAAAGTCAGTGAGTTACGAGCTTTTAAAGATCAAGTTCGTGCAGAAGTTGAAACCAGTGACTCGTGATGCAAAAACCTCCTAAAATCGAGGAATATTATCTCTTCGAAAGTAATTCAGTTATTGTAAAGATTGTCAAAATTTACTTACGAATTCAACTATCTAAACTTGACCATCCATAAGCTTGAATATGTTAGAATCCATAAGTTAGGGAAAGATAGGTTATCCAGAGCCCTTTCCAAATCCTATTTGCTTTGCTCTGAAGTAAAGGAGAAACAACGATAGCCCCATGCTATTTGAATTACAAATGGTATTTGGAAGCATCAGGCTTCAGCTATCGAACAAACTTGAACTTCAAAAGCTCGTAAGTAAGTATTGAGCGGATTCGTAACATCCTGGTATCTAAAATTTATTCAAAATCTTAGCATATCTTACAATGGAGCAGGTTCATTAAATTGTTATTGAGTCATCCGGCAGGAACAGAAATTCCTTGTAGCCATAAGCAAGCAAGCAAGGAAGCCAGCAAGCAAGTAGGCAAGTCAAACAAGCAAGTAAAGCAAGCAAGCAAGCAAGTCAAGTCAAGTTAAGTCAAGCAAGCAAGCAAGCAAGCAAGCAAGCAAGCAAGCAAGCAAGCAAGCAAGCAAGCAATAAAAAGATGATTATCGTACAATATTTCCAGTACTTCTATTAACCACAACTATGTATATACAAAATTTAAACAATATCGACAACTTTTGACAACAAATCATAATTTGCAAGATTTGTCGGGAGAGAAATCTGGGGATTTTGAGATTTTCGAATATTTCTACAATTCTATTTTTTGGGATTTCAACGATTTTGTTAAGAATTTTGACAGTTTCATGATTTTCGAGATTTTGGGAATTTTAAAGATTTTCAGGATTGTTTACAAAACTGTACGATGTTTTTGGAGTGATTAGCGAATCGGGTCTCGCTGTTTGAAGCAACCTTTGCTAATAAACCTGCCTTTAAATTCTATGATATCTGTACAAGATCAAAGGGAATTTCCCGTAAAATCTTACATATTTCAATAAGCGATTTTCTTTACCAATCTACCAACGTAAATCCATACAGCAACAACACTGTTCGGATATGGGTGGATATGCACTGCCAAGGAAAACTCAACTTCAGGATCTTCACAGTTGTGCACCCCCGTACTATAAACGGAGTCTAATACTGGTTGTATGTCTGTATATTGCATTTGCAGGGGGAAGCCTGTCAACTGAAAAAAGAAGAAACAGTCTAAAAGCAGGAATAAAAATTCCAAAAGCTTGGAAGAATATTTACCCCTGCATTGGAGCCTATGCAAAGAAAAGAAGCGCTCATGAATAGACCTTTTAGCTATTTTGAAAAGTATCAGAATCGAACGATATTTTGCTACATTTTGTAGAATTTTCGAATGTGTACAATAGCGATATAAGCTCTGACGGCACTCGATCGAACCTTGCGTATAAAAACGTATAGAAACAACGCTCGATCCAGGCTCTTTTGCAGAATAGCTAAAAGGTCTATTATAAACAGCGTGGGATGACGTTGTGCAATTTCTTCAATTTTACATCAAATGTAGAAGGAACTGCTAGCGTTTGGTGGTGAGCTATGTCAATATAGAGACTAAACAGCGATATAATCTCATGCAACGCACCCACGTGGACGTTATTTCCATGATTCTGAAACGAGAGCACAGCAGAGTTGAAGATTAGCTTTCGCAAAATTCTGCAATGTGATTGTTAACAAGCAAACGGCAACTGCGAGGTGCTCGAATTGCATGAGAGTTTTTAATAATTTAAATCCACGTTGAAAGCGTATTTTAACACTACGCTAAATAAGAATCATAGCTAAGCTAGGATTCAATCTTAGTTTTCTTACTGCTGACTCACAAGATAAAATAAAATATTCTTTCAAAGAAATCAGCATCATTTGGAATGAAAAACTAACTTTGGATTAAATCCCCCGTTCTTGAGGAAACCATATATTCCAAAATCTGCCAACCCTTGACAATTTCTTCGTATATAGACAAAATATATTAGGCTGAGAAATGAAACGAGCACAGATTTGAATATAGCTTCTTTCAAGGAGTCACAGAAATAAAAGAAATAAAGATTTGAAATAGGCTCCCTAGCTTAACCGGCATAGTGTAAACAGCGAACACGGCATCATTTAATGTCGGACTCATAACGAGGCGATAGTGTAAATGGGGCTTCAGACTTACGACGTAATTCCTTGTATTCGTCCAATGTTCTTACTCTGATTTTTGAAAAAAAACCATCCAATTCAACGAGCGATACTGAGACATAACGAGTCGAATAAAAAGTTATGACATATCATGTCGGCCTTGCGGACAAAACCTGAGATAAAAAAAATTTTATTAAGGCATTCTTACCTTGTAAGATGAAATAACTTGTTCCAATTCAGAATGATGATCTTCTATCGACTGTCCCATTGCAAATTTTTGTTCAATGCTTAAACATAAAAAAATTGGGAAGCTGTAAGAGTGCCTGGGCAATAATACGAGGACAGATATTGTAACAATAGTTTCAGTTTATCTGATTGATGCAACAATGCTAAGTGAATCAAGTCAAACATCAAAACAAACAAACAAACAAACAAACAAACAAACAAACAAAGCGACGAAAGAATATGTTAAGGCCAACGGCCAACTGTCTTGTTGTCCGCGCAAAAAAGGTCATAAATCTAAACATCTGTCTCCAATGTTTGAAGCTGGTTGGTGATAAATAGCTGAATCAAGAGCTGCAAATGCAAGTCTAACATTATCCTATTGTACTCGATGACCGACACGTGAGTGGATTTTGTTTAACTGGAGGAAGAACAGCATGCGTACGCGTTCATAGCGTCCTATTTATAGCTTACCTTTATCTAACTCCGTTCATATTTTATGTGAATACAAGGCAAAAATAATATGTTCTGATTTGTTTTCATCTGAATGTCGATAGTACGAGCGGGATCTTAGTTCGGGGATATCACGCAGTTCGTCTACAACAAATAGTGCTTCGCATCCTTTATCGGAGGATATGTTTCCTTGCGGGAAATCTCTCTCAACACTATTTGGTGAAGCCAAGGGCAAAAAGACGATTTTTGTGTAGATAGGCCTAAAAAGTATGTGGTGCTTTGACCTTGATCGTCTCAATTCCTTGGCGTGATAATTAAAGTGTTCATTACCTTTATACAATATTCATTCATTTGTGTTGTGTTTTATCTGCGTCTTCATTCCTGTTCTCTGCAATTTAAAACGGTTTGCAGGCCATATCGGAGCACACGAAACATCAGCCATTACAAAATCTTGTTCTGCTCACATGTGACACAGAGCTGTCATGCGCAGCAAAGGGATATGGAAGCTTCGATATGGCCTGCAAACCGTTTTAAATTGCAGAGAACAGGAATGAAGACGCCGATAAAACACAACACAAATGAATGAATATTGTATAAAGGTAATGAACACTTTAATTATCACGCCAAGGAATTGAGACGATCAAGGCCAAAGCACCACATACTTTTTAGGCCTATCTACACAAAAATCGTCTTTTTGCCCTTGGTGAAGCATGCTATACCCAAGGAAAAAGGTGCAGCCTGCGCAACGTAGCCTGCGTGCAGCCTCAACAATCCTCCTCCGGGAAAGTGCAGACTTTAGGAGTGTTGTGGCTGCACGCAGGCTAGCGCAACGCCGCTCACTTTTGTGTAATGCGTGTGCATCAGCATTTATTTTGCAATATTAATAACAAAGAAAACTGATTGCTGTAACAGCCAATAACATCGCTTTCCTGGGAAACGAGGATGCAATCAGATTATTCAAAATAAGAATACATGTATAAATAGCTATGAGGTAAGAGCTCATTTAAGCCACATCATCTTTAAGTTCAATTACGTCAAAAGTACAACTGAGAACAGATGTCATGTTCTCATCGATGAATTTCAACCAGACATCGACAGTTGAGGCTCACGCTTTTGAACATCAATAATGAATTAGAGTGGGAAGAAATTGGAGCCTTTCATGCACTCAAATCCTTCATAAAACATACGATCTCTGTTGACTTCACAAGATATTAATCAACTATTCCGCTATCGGCACTATTTACCGGAAATCAGAAATTTTATACAAAATGCTGTATTTCGTAGCTCGATGTAAGACTATTTTAGGCTGCTAAACTCGCTGTAATCAAAGGGGCCTTTGCAGCCGGCATGCTTTGAGGTCTGGTTACTGTCACCATTTTCATAGTTCACAAAAATGGCCGCCAACGAAGAGATGATACGTAAATGCAACGTAGAATCTAAGACATTGACACAATATGAAAAATAGCAAGAAATTGTTCCGGATAGGCCTCCCGTTCACTCGAAAAGAGCAAATTTTTGCCGGAACAATTTGAAAATGGACAAATTGAAAACATAACTCTAATTGGCACAATTTCAAAAACAGCATCGTGTGAACTCTTGAAAGCGATGAAAACGGAACATTTTTCAACAATCTTGCAACGAGGTTAATTGATAATTTAGACCCAGACATATATGACTTTTTTGTCAGCAAGGTCCAGGCTGTTTGTCGCAGGGATTTCAGAGAGATTGGTACCGTTGACATATCTATCGTTTAAAAATTTTGCCAGTATCGTTCAACAATAGCTGGAATATTCGTACGGTCACACTTTTGCCGTTTTCAAATCGTGCCGGTATACAGGATGTAGACTTATGACGATGAGTCCCTTGTATCCCTGCGGTACCTTGCTCAGAGCACAGGGAAACAAGAGACTCATCGTCATAAGTCTATACAGGATGTCCCAAACAATTGTGCCCCGTTTGCCTGAAGGTTGCGACAAAACGACAGAAGATGCTCGCCAAACTTGTGCATGATGTTGCTCTTCAGATATTCAATCAATGTTTGCTACCATCCCCATAAAAATCAGTTGAGAAATGATGGAGCTACTACCTTCAGGAGACCAAATTTGCCCGATGACTGAAACCAGCAGTCGGCCATTTTATCTTACTATTTTGCAGCGATAAATAGC
>REGL01000146.1:176808-202092 GCA_004194395.1 Aurelia aurita complex sp. Pacific
AAATGTCACATAAGAATGTCCGCGAATAAAACCAACTGATGTATTTTGCACGAGTAATTCTGCCTTATCGCAAATTTCACGTGACAGCTAATTTGAGACTGCAATTCCTTAAGAAGAGCAAGAAAAGCCAAAACATGAAGGCAAATAAATCAAAATTAAAAGATAAACGAAAGATAGCAGATAAGTTGTAAAGGAAACTAGCGTCAGACCAAACCAAACCAATCTAACCAGAAAGTACAACATAAATTACGCTACGGGAATCTTACACCGCAAGCTTTATCCGAGCCGAGAAAATACTTGTGGAATACGATTAAATTTCACCTGTACTGAGATTAGCTCGCCACTGTGCCAGTACAGATAAATTTGGTTACTTGCGCCAGTTATATCCATGACATGCCACCAATTTTGCTGTGTAACTGGGGCTTACATCGACGACGCGTAATTTTTCGAAAAGACCTCCAATTTTCACAGAACAGATCACGATGAGATTTGAAATGATTAGTTCGCATCATACCTTCGGGAATGCCATTGCCAAGCACGACCCATGCTTTCTTCCCAAGGGACAGAAAATAATTGCATAGTAAAATAGCATGCTCTTCTTCGTCTCCAGCCAACATGCTGAGAAATTGCTGTAAAGAGAAATAAAATGTCGCTTGGTGCTCATTGGAGCAAACCGTTAACCAGTCGATAAAGTCATTTTCATATCAAAACGGCACCTTCGCTACCTGACCACAGTGGTGGGAAAAGGGCATGAAGCCACGAAGCAGCTTCGCAGGAAGCTCCTTTGCCTTGAAGGAAGAAAAAGAGAAGAACAGAGCAAGCTGAATAAAGGAAGAAAACAGGACAGAAACGAGAAGGGTACCCATACATCATCATCAATCGAGAACATACCGGGTGTCCCAAAATGATGTATCATTATTTGATTGCTTACATGTCCATAACCAATGAACCGATTTTCAAACGCTTTGTTTTTTTGATTGCCTAAAGGCTAAATTATATTTTAAAATGTTGGTTGTGGTTTCACCAGTTTTTGAAAATCGGCTCATCGGTTATGGACATATAAGCAATCAAACGATAATATATCATTTTAGGACACCCGGTATTTTGAAAATTAAAAACGTCGTTTGTACCTTAAATCTGCAATGAGTTTGCTGTTCATGTTGTCACTGCTTTCGCAGATTATCGCATGACTTAGGAACAATAAAGTCAGAAGAGGATGTTTGACTACCAAGGAGCACCAAATGATTCTGTCTGTCATCCAATTCAAACCAATATTAAACAAAGCATACAATACCTCTGAAGTTGTCCATATATCACAGAGATCTGGAAATTGAACAGAATCTGGAATGTATGGAATCAGCGACACATATCTTGCCAGGATTCTCTGAAATTGAACGAGTTAGTAAAGATAAAAAGGGCCTTTGCAACCAGCATACCTTGCACGTGCATCTCTTTGCATCTCTTTGTTGTCATCCATTTTAGTGGACCATCAAAATTGATGACAACTAAGAGATGCAAAGAGATGCACGCATGCTGGTTGCAAAGGCCCCTTTAAACGTTTCAACAAGGGCAATATGAAATAAACTTAAGAAATCCTTTGAAACAATTCCCTGAAAAGCAGCCGAAAAGATGTCCCATGACTCACATGCCTCGTAACGAAAAGGAGACCTTAAATCAAACACATTTTGGCGGGAAAGTATTCGTCATTTCCTGCTAAGTTGATCAATCAGAATAGCCTACATTGGGCGTAATTTGGGTTATACGAAACTTTTAAAGTAGAAATGTGTAAAAATCTTACCATTACTTGTTTAGCAGGTAGTGTTGTATCGGTAATGAGGCCATCGGGATGCTTTTGAGGTCTGATATATCGCGTCACAAACACCTTTTTACCATCTAAATCAGATACCATAGTCTAAAAGAAAAAACAATGCAATTGGTGACGAAAGTATATCTAAAGAAGTCTTTCAACTTCGAAAAATTTTCGTGGGAAAAGGAACCAAAGCTCTAACGAATAAACTTGAGAACTGACAGGGCTCTGATAATAAAGGTCTTCTCCGCAGAAGTAATTTCATGCTCTATTAGGCAAAATTAAGTACTTTTAAAGTTAACTAAATTGAATTCATTTTTGTGTGAAACAAACGTTACGCGCGCTGCAAGACTTTTGAAATGAATTCTCAAGGCAAAATAAAACAAATTTCAACTAGCTTTAAATTTTTGAGAGTTCGATTGAGCGACAATATTATCATTGTCGTCGAATTTTTGCAAAATCTTCCAAAATCTGCATAATCTTTCAAAATCTTCCAAAGTATTTAAAAATCTATCATTTCAAGCGAGTTCGCAATCACTGTTTTCTGTTACAAAGACGGCATTAATAATTTTCTGTCCTTACATGCCGACATATTACATCCAAAGTTATTTGCTCGATGAAAGGTGCAATGAGTATCGAGTGCTAAGCAGCACCAACATTTTGTACACGAAGACTGTCTTGAAACTATATATAATTCACCAGTGAAAATATGAATCAAAGATAAATGACCATTTCAATCGTCGCTGAAGAAGATTTTTAATGAGGGCTTATTCGAGGGGGGACTTGTTTATTATACTACCTATATCAAATAATATGGTAGATGTTTGAACTAAAATTAGCAGGAAATGATATACCATAAGAGCTCTATTTAGCCCCCTCACTATCAACCCCCCTCCCCATTTTTATTCTAACGATTCCAATAAAATGTCATGTATCTAAAGCAGCAAATCATAAAACAACACAAGTAACGCTTAACTAATTCAAGGCTCTCTTACCTTATATTCTCGACCTGCATGACTTGCTCGAACAGCTGACAGCCAAACTTGAGCGTTGTGAACGAGGGTATCGCTTTCATTTGTCTCAAACTGCAAGGAAAATTTGAAAAGGTATCATTAGAGTTTAAATTCGTCTGATCTTACAATAAACATAATAGAAAATTTGAATTACACAAATGAATAAGTTGCCTTACACAAGGAGGATCGAGTTTTGTACATTTTGCAGAAATCTGAAAAATGTTCCGAATGTGCACAAAGAGGGTCTAACGAAGCTCAGTCGAAAAATTCGAATAAACAAAGTACGAAAGATGGCTTTATTTGGATCCTTGTAAAATAGATAACATGTCTATTAGTTGCCTTAACTTTTCCCAATTTCTGGTTGGTCAATTTTGACACAATTGCCAAACACACACACTGATAATTTCATCTCTATGAGAAGTTTAGGGTGATACTTTAAGTAGTTCCAAGGATTTTGGGATCTAGTTTTCTGTCCACATCGAGATCTGTGAGAAGCAATGTCCATATGAGGCATCTTACCTTTTCTGCAATTGGCTGTGCCGGTTGTAACTGAGGCTCTATAGTGACAAACAGTTGTAAATACGTTTCGCATTTTGATCCACTACTTTGTGTTGCTCCTGAAAACCCAACTGAAGTTGTCCTACTTGGTTGATACCCGAGTAGGACAGGGGGTGTGTTTATCCTCATCAACCCTTTCACCTACAATGAGAATTGTTAGAATTTAAAGGGAATCTAATACCCAATTCATACTTGCAAGTTAAACCAGCCTAAACTAAATGTTATCGAATGGGGGCATTTAATTGGTCAATCCAACAAATAGGATTCATTTGATTGGCTAAAATCCAATCTGGTTCAAATGAAACTGTTTAACTGCGTCTGTGTGAATGGAGTATAAGCATATATAAGCATTTGATAAAAATAGCCCTGCAAAGACAATTGGCCATGACACGTGGCGAACCATATTCGGGTAATTCATCTACGTCAACAGGAAATACCGATATCTGACAGGCAAGACTTCGACCGCAAGTGGACTTCAGCCACTTGTGTATGCTTACAATCCCAGTAAGGCGAGTCCCAGTCATCTTTCTCCTTGGTATATTGTTTGGTTGAAAGACCCATATGGAGTCTATTACCGAAGCCGATCCGACTAACTCATCCCCTGTTCTTTAAGCTTTTCTCCGAGGACTGACCCACATGCGGTACAACCCCCAGGCGGCCAGCCAAGGGCTCGAACTCGCAGCATTCCTCACAAAGGCAAAAGCACTAAACACTAGGCTAACCCATCACCTGAAGACTGAAGACTGGTTGCGCTCCTGACATTTTAATTTCAATCGCATACCAGACCAGGCATCTAATGTTAGACAGAATCTAGTATAGTTTCCATTAGGTTTAATTGCTCGTAGTGTACTTAGTTGTATGTAGTTTAACATTGCATATCTTTTTGTTGGCCATGGGGTAGTCATTGTCTTTCGCTCCCCTTGGCATCGTACCTGTAGTGTTGTATAGTAATTAGGAAGGTAAAGTAGAATGTAATATTCATTGTAAAATTGTATATGAATAAAAAAAGACTGGTTAATCAAAGGGGGAATACCACAGAAATGAAACCGGTCAACCTCGGACTTGTAATGCTACAGCTCAATGACAAAGTTGGATAGAACCAAAGTCAAGACGCGAATCATAACGAGGATCCCACACAATGTTATTAAAAATTGCATACCTGAACGCAGTTCTAAAAGTGTGCACCACAGGATTATTTCCTATATTTGAAATCTATTCGGTAGAAAGCAAATACGAAGAAATTTACCTTGGAATTAAAGTAAACGGTAGAGAAGGGGATTTCAACACCTCCAAGCCAAAATTTCTCAACTCTTTGATGGATGTTTGTGCCACGTTGCCTCTCATCCTAAAGTGATGAGACAAAATAGTTTGATCGTTGAAAATACGCAATGCAGTGGAATGGAGACGAAACAGATCACTCCAATTTAATGTAATCAAATTTTTCCAAATTTACCTTTCCTCCCCTCGTAATGATTTGTGCAAAAAAGTTGATCAATTCTGTCTTACTCTATGATGCACAGTTTGAACATAGCTATGAAACTGCACAAAGTATGAAGTAATCTAAAATTTTGTGCCATGTAGCAAAGGAGTCTGTTCAGAAAAAGAATCTATAGTTGCTTTTGAAACATAATTTAGGTACAAAATTTTTAGAGTTGATGGTCTTGCTCTGTTGAGAGGTACATTGTTTTATCAACTTGGAAGTGAAATTGGAGACAGCTCTATCTTTAAAAGACGATCTATTATGGGATGAGAAGGTGAAGAATGCCAATTTAGATTACTGTAAAAGCTCTATTAAGCCTGCAGGGGGCTTATTTCATTTTGGACACTCCAGAGGGGGGGCTTAAAAAGAGAAGGGGGCTTATTAGAGAGGGGGCTTATTCACAACATCAAATGACGAGGAGATATATGACGGCTTTTCAGCTCTTTTACTGCATATTTAAAGCTTTTATGCAAATACATAAATTCGACACAGTTTTTATCCCAAACCATATCAAAATTAAATCCAAACTTGTTTAGCTAAAGAAATGGAAAATCTTTGGAAGCTTATGGAATAATTGGGGGGGGGGGGCTTAATAGAGAGGGGGCTAAATAGAGCTTTTACGGTATGTATGCCAGTTATTATCATCAAAGCTCAATAGGTACCCTAATCTAATTACTCTGCAAACTGCTGCCAATTGCTGACCCTCCTATCCATCATATTGATAAAAAATTGGTTACAACGTTTGCACTCGCATCACGTATCTCGTACGTGGACAATTCAAAAAGACTTGCATACCTGTAACATATCAACGATGACCTCATCAAATAAATTGATATAAACGTTCTCTTTTACTGTTTGCAGATTTTCGGTGGAATAATCATTGTTAGGAGCTCTACATTGAAAAGAAAAAAATTTCTATCATCTAAAGCTGCAAAGGCAATGAAAAAACTTCTATTATAACATGTTTAACAAGCATTTTCTTGTTTGCCTATGACAGAATATATAAAAAGGAAAGCGGTAAAATTAGTATTAAACATTACAGCAGAACGGCAAATTATAACTTATGCTGGAAACTTTCTGCTCTTATGCATCCTTGTTACATTTATCGTATCGATTATAGGTCCTTCTCTAGAACTTAAAGGACAAGTCCAGGGTTGGAATAATTGTTGATAAAATGAAAGATTGCAATGTTGTGAATGGTGTGTCGTACAGTAGTGTCCCGCATATAAGAAACAACCTTTTCAATTTCAGGTCTGACACAGTTTCTTATAAAATAAGGTAAAATTCAAATCAGGGTAAAGTTTCTTATAAGAAAAATCGTGCACTATCGATCAACTACTCAGACACAAGCTTTATGATTGTGATAAAAAAACATTATTTTGATTTGCATTTGTAAATTTTCACTTCGAGGAAATGATATAACTATTCCACGAAGGTGTTTTTTTTTGCTTAGTTTTATTAAATAAGCAACAAGGTTTTTTCAGACCTGTACTAGTTTCTTATAAAATGGGGCATTATTTTGAAAATCAGTGTCTGTGTTTCTTAAATTTGTGTTTCTTATATGCGGGACACTACTGTACTTTTTCCAACTTTCTCTCTCTTTTCTCTGCGAAATTGCGTATTTCAATCTGCGAAATGAGCGAAATGACGTCATTATTTATAGCGTCATTTCGCTCACTTCACCTTCGACCTGAACGAGGCTGTTTTCCCGCAAAACTCTCAAGTACTTTCCGACGTCACAATCGATCCTCCAAACCGAGGCTAGCCTTACCGCGTACTCTGACAAAATGGTGACGACATTGGGCCTAACTTGCGAAAAATGTTGTACTAATTTACAATAGAAAGAGATCTCAAAACTTGCTCACAATTTGTGTTCGGCAGTTGGTAAGGTTGCTTTTTGACATTAATTGTAGAAACCCCGGACTTGTCCTTTAATACCTAGTTCTACAGGGTAGGCACAGAAAAATGAATGATCAGCAGTATAATTAGCGATCACCTCTTTTGAAAATTTCATTCCTCTGTAATACAACTGATAATCTACAGAGTTGTCACCAGAATTTTTTATCTATCTTGTACTTAAAGCAATGTAAATTTCAATAAAATCTTGCATTCACAGCTGTTATCAGTAATTTTTAAGCCTTCGGGGTTACTATCTTTAGCCGCATCCTGCAATAAGATTTCAAATGTTTACGACAATGCAAGCTCATCATAGTGCCGGTATCCTTGGTTCATATATCGAGGGGTAAATTTCTACCTGAAAGGAACGACAAGTTCTTCATTCCAGTTGGGAAGAGGTCCATCAGCCACACTTGTTCGAACGAAGTTGCCTTGAAATACGACTTCAACGAATGGGCGTACAAGTGACTACGAATGAAGAGAAACAAACAATGGATGTGGTATAATGGGTACACAGTGATAAACATTGTGTTACAGGTTTATTTTGGTTGTTGTTCTTTTACAGGAGTTAACAGTCTACTTTCTACAGACTACGGTGCTTTTGTTGCGTTTATGGGTTTAGTACGATGAGTCCGTTATTTAAGGCTATAATCCGCTGAAGGCAATCGTCTGTATCAAATAGATCAAGGAAACGAAAACAACGGACATGGAATTCAAATGTCCCTCCCATCCTAGAATGGAAACAGATTTCAAATAAGGGAAACCAATGGACAGAAATTTTACTCCGATCGCGGTGCCAAACTGTGGAATAAGATCAACTCAATTGACATTCTCCCTGGAAATTTTCAAAGAGAGTTTCTAATTTTCATTCCTTTTTTTGCTTTTAAGAAGATTATAATCTGCAAAAATTCCTACTTCGTAACTGGAATTTAAAAAAAATTAGCAATGGAAATGGATTTTTAATACTGACTGGTAAACTTTGTAAACTTTGTAAACTTTGATTTGTCATTAAAAAACCCAATTGCTGTTAAACTAAAACTATCGGTTGTGCAGAAAAGGCGCATCACGTAAAAATATACAAAAGGAAGCTTCATCTTTGATACCTACCTCAACTGTGGGTTGTGCAGCATTGTAACCACCCTGTTGCAGCTGCTGTGGTTGGGCCGACATCCGGGAATTATAACTTGCCTGTAACCCTCTTCCCTGGGCAGCAAACATCCCTTGGCCCTGTCCACTTGTGGCCGATTCACTCGGGCCTGGAATCGCATTCCGTCGCCTACAATGAAAACGATTCTTGCTGAAATAACTTCAAATTGAGAGTCAGTGTTTTGAAAAACAGGTGCCAAGCTGAGGGCGATGGGTGTTGCCTTTCAAAGACTGTTGCAGAGCTGTTAACATTTTCATTTTGACGGTTTATTCCTCAGATAAAAAAAAACATCCTTGAACACTACTAGCTACTGGTTTCTTTTTGGCGTCCAAATCCTCAAAATAGACATATCGAAGCTTTTCGGTTTTTTCGAGCCGATAGCATAGGCCATTTGAATAATAGAATGAAATTCCTAAATACTCGTTCAGTATGGTCGTTCAGGTGGAGGAGCAAGCGAAACTAAGATGATTGTAGTAAGTCTACCTGTCCATAACGTATTGAGCGGGGTAATGAGATACGGAACTGCATACATACGCATGACGTAAAGTTTCTGTCCTGGTTGGAACATCAAATGCTCTGACGATGTTTATCAGTATCTTCACTTGCTTCACAGTTGAGAGATTCTATAATGAAAAGAATATATCAATACAGTGGTAGTAGTGTAGTAGCTATCCTTCTCATTAAGTTTTCTCATATAATACAGCCTGAATTTCATTTGGATACTGTAATGGCGACATTCATTGAATCCTTGTTGTGAAGAGAGAAGGACGGAGAAAAACAACATTATCAAATCGTTCTCGCAATCCCGTGGAAGAGAAACAACACGAAGAGCAATAATACAGTTTTAATCATAAATCTAGGATCGACTTTGGAATTTTCATGTGATATTTCATGTGATCACTTTACCGTGGAAAGATGATTAATGAAGATAGCCACTACTAGTATAAGCAGACTGATGACTTACTTGCGGCTGCACTTTCAGAGCTGAACTCGAAGTCTGACAGCAGGCAGCCTCTTTTTGCAATTGAAATGCTAGTTTTGCATGTGATCAGTTAAATTCTACCAATCACAGTGTGCTCTTTGAGGCTCTTCGTCAGCATCGCATCAGCATATTTTGACAAGAGTGTATACGCGGCTGTACTTACATGGACACAATACCTTTAATTTACAGTACATATATATTTTCACTATAGTTCAGAACTCAGTCAGTTTTGAACAATTCATCGAAGCATTTCTTGAACAGATCGAGTTCACAGCGAACCACAAAGATCACAAATATTTGCGGCCAAGAGCCCAGTTTCGCAAGCAATAGGTTCCAAATCTTGGGTGGGTGTAAAATTCAATGACCTATTTCTCCTGGTTGAATGGCTTGAAAGAAACTTTAGATACTTATCTATAATTCTACCGTTGGACTTTTCAGAAATTTTGAATATTTTTGAAAATTACAGCGTATCGTACGCTTCAACCCATTTGAGGATGTGACGTCATCAAATTTCTAAATCATAAACCAGATGAGTGACAGACTTTTGCTTGATACCATATTGTAGGCATTCGTCAACTATGGGTTTCTTCGAAATTATTTCATGTTACGTCAAACAGTCTAGAAATTACGATGGTTCTAAGTTTTTTTGAAACTTTTTCTTGAATTCTTGAAAAAGAAGAAAACAACTCTAATTCTGAAAAAAGTGAAGATTTTAGAAAATTCCAACGGTAGAATTATAGAGAAATAGCTAAAGTTTCTTTGAAGTCATTTACTTCAAATAAATAGGTCACTCAATTTTATACCAGCCTTTTTAAAGATTTGGAACCTATGCTAGTTTTAAGCTGAATAATAAAATACCTGTCCACCGATGCGCTTTCGTTCTTTTCGTTCTGGCTTCAATGGATGACGTTTTGCAAACAATTGTCCAATTCGTGCACCTAGAGTCCTGTGACAACATTAAAGACTCAAGTTAAAATCCTGCCCTCCGACACTGCGTGCGTAATGGAAAGGGTGGACTTGTCCAAGTTTCGTTTTCATTCCTCGGTGGATTGAGCGATAGAAACTCAAACGGTAAAGGCACTGTGGGAGAAGGGAGAAGGGAGAAGGGAGAAGGAAAAGGCAGAGGAGAAGGAGTGAGGAAAGGTTCATGAAAAGGGTGGTAACAAGGGCTCTTGTATTGCCCTAGGCATAGCAGTTGCAGAAAATTAATCAAGTTTTTCGCCCATTTTTGCGGGCATTAATTGACTATCATTGCTACCGAACTTTTCAACAAAATGATATAATCTCTAGTTTGATTGATATCCAGAAACTTCCTTGGAAAATGAAATTCATACAGTATTTCTCAAAATGAATTTGTCTCTGCAAAGATTAAACTTGTATACCTAAGTGCAGGGATAGCGAAGGGTGCATTTAAAATTTCTGTTGTATCAAACCCAGCTACTTTAAGTGATAAGAGTCTCATTCTCTCTGCAATTTCAGGCTACAAGAATCAAGTGTGGTCATATCGAAAGGAAGGCCCAGGAAACTGCTTTAACAAGCTTAGCTTCTCAGTGTTTCTAACAGCAACTTTCGGATGCAATAGCAAGAAATAAAAGAACTCACTTCAGCTTATGAATAACTAACAATTGCTATCAATCTTATTGTGTAAAGAGAAAATAATTATTTCAAATAAAATAACCCTAAAATCGTTGACAATTTGGGCTGAAGTCAGCATGCACATACCCGATATCAGGAACCTCATCCTCAATAACCACATCAGTGAGATCCAGTTGTCTTTTTGCTATTTGTGAACGAGCAAGAACATTTTTGCGAGCCTGCGAAAGGATAACATCAATTTATTATTGGAGATGAAGAAGATAAAGATCTCTGGATCTGAGAAAGTAGATAGGATGCTTGTCAAAATATTGATCATCTGGCAACGTTCAAAGTAAATGTCGCTCAAAGTCTGAGATATGCTTTTTCTATTAGAGATAGAAGTGCTCTAACATCTGCATCCGAACCCAGCAAAAATCCACGAATTATATCTTCAATTTTTCAAATCAGGCTGATTTAGGTTCTTATATAATTCGTTTAAAATAGGATCAGAATATGGCAGAAGATTCAAGTCTTTAAATCGATTTAGTTGTAAAATCCTAGGGCATATTTCTTTTAATTGCATGGCTTGAAAAAAACTTTAGCTATTTATCTATATTTCTGTTATTGAACTTTCAGAAATCTTCAAAATTTTCGAAATTACAGCGTATCTTATATTGCAACTCATGTGAGGATCTGATGTCATTAAATTTTTAAATCGTAAACCAGAAAAGTGAAAGAGTCCTGCTTGATACTACATTGTAGATACACACTCAGTCTTTATTTCTTTCCCTCAAAGGAAATGCTCTTTTCTCTCACCTTATACAGTTAAATTCTACTCAAAAAAATGTTAATCGGTGTTAATAACGAGGACCTACATTCAATATTATGGAGGGCAAAATATTTCAGCCAGAAGGTTCTTGAAGCATAAGGTTCCTATTTGAAGTTGCTGTGGCGCAGTGGTGTAATCGTCTGTCTTTGCAGCCAGAACGGCCAGGCGGATAGGGTTCGATCTCAGGTAGGGCCCCACCACTTCAGCGTCATGACAAGGAGTCGCGGACTCGATTAGGCCTTCTCTACTTCTGCCGCTTTACGCTAACACCACAGCTTCACCTTCACCTCTTATTCATGGGTCTTTACCGTAGAAGAAGATATGAATACGAGGAAAGCATTCCAAACTAAGGACATACTTGATCAAAGATTCAATAACGATGTTTACTGTGTGCAATATACCTGAACAAGAAACTTTGATACTTTGGCTCTATGTGATACTTCGCCCTCTTCTTCAATAGGTTCTTCTCCCTTGATTCTCTTTTCATAGCCCTGAAAACAAAACTTGATATTGTTTATATTTTTATCATTCATTAGGCCATATTTCTACATTTAGAAACGGATTATAAGAAACGGTAGGCTCCATTTTTCAAACTTCAGAAACCACCCGACCTGAATTAAAAAAGCTGAGAAACTTTTATAATTTACAGTGTTCATTTCCCCAGTCATTCAAAACAGGTTTGACATTGAATACCACGGTATTCTGCCACTCTGTACTTGACGTGCAGATTGCATTTATTTTAAGTGTATCGGACACTCAAAAAAGTGTTCATTTATCTAACTAGGCACCCTAGAAGCCCTCCAAGAAAATTCGTTACTTAAAAAGCTAGGAAGCACATAAGAAACTTTTGGCGGCAAAATGGCTTTGCTACCAATGTTTTTAAGCTCNATTTTTATCATTCATTAGGCCATATTTCTACATTTAGAAACGGATTATAAGAAACGGTAGGCTCCATTTTTCAAACTTCAGAAACCACCCGACCTGAATTAAAAAAGCTGAGAAACTTTTATAATTTACAGTGTTCATTTCCCCAGTCATTCAAAACAGGTTTGACATTGAATACCACGGTATTCTGCCACTCTGTACTTGACGTGCAGATTGCATTTATTTTCAGTGTATCGGACACTCAAAAAAGTGTTCATTTATCTAACTAGGCACCCTAGAAGCCCTCCAAGAAAATTCGTTACTTAAAAAGCTAGGAAGCACATAAGAAACTTTTGGCGGCAAAATGGCTTTGCTACCAATGTTTTTAAGCTCGGTCATTGCCTTCCAATGATAAGATATTGATGAATAGCAATTGGACTCACTAATCAATGCTGAGCATCAACAATTCAAATTTTCAATGTTAGCGAACAAATCGTTTTTGTCTGTCTCTTGGCAAATTGAGAAACAGGACCGTTGCCCAAATCCTTGACTACAGAACTACGGAACCAGAAACCATGGACCTACAAACTCCTGATTTCAGAAGGCAATAATCCACCTAAAACTATCAGCAAAAATTTCAAAAATTAAGTTGAAACCTCAGTAAGAGCAAGGGCGAATATGATAAGAGAAAAGATACAGCTTTGATAAATACAAAACGATTTTGCAACCTCAAATATAGATTTCACACCTTCTGCGCAGCCAGCCTTACGTTTTGCTTTCGCTGTTTATTTTTATTTGACTGAGTGCTCTCAGAGGTGTGGAATCTATTCTTCTGAAAGGCAAATCGCTTTTTCTCTTCGGATACGTAAATCTTTTGTTTTACAAAATTCGTCCTTGCTCTCAGTAAAATGATGGAATTAAAATTTTACAAATTTGTTTTAGTGACAGCTTTTTCTGCGTGATCTCTCAAACGGTGGATGCACCTTTCTGACTCACCCAGTAATAATACGAATGATTCTAAGGTGCTGTTTATATGGAGGAGAGCCAGCCCTCTTAGAAAGGCTAGCCTTCTTAGAAAGGCTAGCCCTCTTTGCCGAGATCTGACCTCTGGTCAAAACCTTTATGAAATCATTTTTGGTATATGAGAGGAGGGCTAGCCCTTCTAGGCGAGATCTCGCTATTGAGTACCCGAGATCTCGCCAAGGAGATTTCCCATTTCAACGCAATCAAGAAGGCTAGCTTTCCTAGGGGGGCGTGCAGAAACAATAGAATCAACATTGAACAACAGGATTAAAATGGTTGGTGCCATCATATCTAGCCCTCCTAGAACGGCTGGCTCTCCATGTAAACGCAAAATAAAATTAAGCCCTCAGGGCTGGCCCTTCTCATATAAACAGCACGTAAGGTAAGATTCAACAACAACAGGCGGGGGATATCATTAACGCGTGGTTCATTTTTAAGTACTGCATCTTGACGGAATATCAACGATATTTCTTTGTGCGTAAAGTCATCTGCACTATGGGTTTCAAGATATGATAGATTTTAGTATTACCTCAAAAAGTGTGTCAGAAATATATTTGTCTTCCAAAGGAATCATTTTGTAGTTCTTGAACTCTGCAACCTGAGAAAATGAACAAAGTTCAGTAGACAGAACACTTAAGACTGATGAACCAATCCCTGTTTTACGAGAGCAGGGCCTAACAAAATCTTTGTTTACTGCTACCGGGTGTCCCAAAAAAGTATTCCTGTTTGAAAAATAACCAAAATTAGATTATCAACCCAATCACAACAGTTCCTTTTCGATCTCTTTTGTCAATGATCGAAACATATTCAAAGATGATAAAATGTTTATCTACATTTTCATTAAAAGAATAAAATAACAGGTTGAAAACACTTATTCTGAGCTATACTCTTTAAACAACATCTTAAATCTTGTCTAAAATCAGTTATTTTGACACTTTTCATGATTCTTAATCCTTCAAAGTCTACATTGATTGCTTGCATTTCTTAATCAATCTGGTAACCATCAGTGTTTTTTATAATATGCTTCAAAGCCAGGCAGCATTAAAAAAGAGCTAAATTCTAAAGCCAATCACCAGATCAGCTATGCCCAGTAAAATAATTTGGTCTTTGATCTACTTTCCAAAAAAAAAGGACTTTAAAGTCGGCAACATAATCAAATTTTGAATTTTCAAACAGGAGTTCTTTTGGGACACCTGGTAGAAAAGATTAGATTCCATATTTCCCTGCAAAGTTTCCAGATGAGCTATGGTACATATTTGCGTCCTTTTAAATATTTATCTTTGATCAGTCGGATGTGTACTCTTTTAGAATGCTTATCACTTTTGGTGATTGAGCTCCAAAGTGGACCGTTTTCAGAAGATTTGGATCACTTTAGATACCCAAAAAATACGCTATAGGGCTAATGCACTCAGGGCCTGTTCATATGGAGAAAGTTTCCCGNTCCAAAAAATGGACTTTAAAATCGGCCATGTAATCAAATTTTTGTGAATTTTCAAAAAGGAGTACATTTTGGGACACCCGGTAGAAAAGATTAGATTCCATATTTCCCTGCAAAATTTTCCAGATGAGCTATGACAAATATGTGCGGCCTTTTATATATTTTTCTTTTATCAGTCAGATATCTACTCTTTTAGAATGCTTATCACTTTTGGTGATTGAGCTCGGAATTGGACCGTTTTCAGAAGATTTGGATCATTTTAGATACCCAAAAAATACGCTATAGGGCCAGTTCACTCAGGGTCTGTTCATATGGAGAAAGTTTCCCGGGTATTTTCCCAGTGAAGAGGAAGTCCTGTAATGCCAAGAACATGCCTTGTATGTTTTTGCTACATAAAAAAGCACAAGCGTTCACGTGAGAAGACCTTTTCCCAGCTAGATGAGATCTCACTTGAGCAATACCGAGATCCCGCCTAAAAGAGAACATATTTCGCATATGAGCAGGTTTCCCGTCAAAGCGGGCCGAACTCTTTCGTTCATCGTCAATCCTTTGGCGCCAGAAATGAAACTTTATTCAAACTATATCAGAATTTTATGAATTTTCAAACAAGTTATCATTAGTACCCTGATACTTGAGCTCACTTTTAGTCCTTTTGCAGGGTTCTAACTCAAGTTCTTCTTCAAGCGTTGTTGTCGCCAAAGGATTAACCCGTCTTGCAGGGAAAATTTTCCTCATATGAATGGTCAACAAATATCACCCCGGTTGAGTGAGCTTCCTGGTGAAACGGGGAAAATTCTCTCCAAGTAAACAGGCGCTATCATTTCCTACTGGATGTGACCCAAAAAAAATTTCATGAGCAGATCATAACTAGCTCTCTGAAATAAGAAATTGTTGACAAATGCTTTCACCGTTTAGCTGAACGGCTTGGTTGTCTTTTGAGATGCTGCATGGTCATTTCAAGCTGTTATCACCATCTGAAAAACTATATTTAAAGAAAATTTGAATTCGAAACTAAATTCCTTATTTGCAGTGAAATAATTGTCATCCTTTTCCAGTCAGCAATTTGTGAGAACTCTACGTGGAGATGGATTTGAAGTCGTCTGGGGGGAAGTCTGGAAAAGGGGTAAGTCCAAAAATTGAATGAATTACCATATATTTGAAACTGTTTTTTGGAGAGTAGTCATAACTTAAACTGACTAAGCAACATCTCAAAAGATAGCTAAGCCATTCAGTCGCATGCTGCTACCTTGTTTGTGTTCATAATATTTGCTTTTAGGAAACTAGGCTTGATCTTGCTCGTGAAGTTCTCTTTTGGGTCACCCGGTGGGTCATCAACGAAATTAAACAAAGCTTACTCCTTGATCTCGCAGTTGTAGTAGTCGAAATCTCTTGCAATTGTCTAGTTCTTCATTAGTAGCGAAATCTGTTTCCTCTTCAAGCTGATTCAGGCGGAAGTATTTTGGTCTCGATAATCCTTCTTTTTGACTTCCAGTCATAAGCTAATTCCAGGAAAAAGGAGAAAATTATGATGATTCATTTCGAAATTTGTTAGTTGGTTCATTGTTTGCAATTATTTTTTAAGGCATGAAGATTTTAATACCGCATATGATGAAAAAGCAATGGGTAGCGCCTTATTTGCAGTATAAATCTTAAGAAGCCCTTGTAAATCATTCAACAGAGCCCTTTGTTTGTCCTAATAAAAAAACAAATTTGAATCCTGATGTAAATGAACTCCCGATATGACGAATTTTCCTGTATAAAGAACTGAATTTCTGCTCCATTGAATAACAAGAGATGCTACCCTGCAGGGACGTAGGGGGAGGTTCTCACTTGGGGGGAACAGCTCTTAAAAGGGTCTCTTTCTAGGACTGGAAGGGCATTCTTAAAGTATGACCTGAACCATATGGCACCTGTCTATAAATAGGACAAAGAAAAACCTAAACATACCATTGTTTTCTTTGGCTTTGCTTTCTTTTGCCTCGCTGTGGATTGTCAAATACAGGGAAATTTGAGGCTAAAATAGGGCACATTAGAAAAAACCTGCAAGCATGGTGTTTATTTTTCTTTCCCCCTTTTCTTGGCCGCACAGTTGCCCTGAAAACTATGCCTCCGTTGAATTCTTCCCTTCAAAAAAATGACGATTCATTCTCTGTATAACATTATTAAAATAAATGCAAGCCTTACCTTTGCTAGGTTCAAGATATCAGCATTTGTTGGATCGTTTGGATCCAAATTGGCT
The DNA here is from genome assembly GCA_004194395.1 of Aurelia aurita complex sp. Pacific. Taxonomy (NCBI): domain Eukaryota; kingdom Metazoa; phylum Cnidaria; class Scyphozoa; order Semaeostomeae; family Ulmaridae; genus Aurelia; species Aurelia aurita complex sp. Pacific. The sequence continues at coordinate 193,660 of REGL01000146.1, forward strand.
TCAGCTAAAAAAAGAAATTTGTTTTCAGCAAAGTCAAACTTCCTACAACTATTTTCAATCTTCAACGGTGCAAAACCTCGTTTATGAAAACGATTTTCCAAGTTCTAGGTCGATATCAAAGTTGTCTTTTAGATTACAAGAGGAAAATTCAATGCAAGTACTTGTGGTTCAAAAGAAGCAATTTCAGAAAATTGTGTCAAATACTTGTTGGTTAAAATTCATACTTATCCATGATATTAGCATTTCCATGTCGACCACACCTGCGGCACCAAGAGCAGATAAAGCATCATGTTGCTTGATGGCACTGAAAATGAAGAGGAAGATGTTAATATCAAGTTGGCAAGCAATAGACTTTAAAGTCCTCGCACAGGCGTGCAGGATGTTCAAACCTGCCTGGGAGCGGTAGAAATTCTCTGAAATTGTCTGGTTTGGAAACTAATTACAATTACATTTCATAAAGAACTATTTGAGAAAAACTGCCTGCAGAATAGTGCTTTGGAAAAAGCTGCCTGGGAACTTTGTTCCAATGTTTCCATGTTTATGCATGCCTGTCTCGCAAATCGCATTTATTGAATAGTTGCGTAACAAAACAGACAAAAAATCTTCTTGTGCGTGTAGTGCAACTGTACAAAGATAAACAAGTAAGTAAAGTAAAATGTAAGCACTTCGATGTGAATTGAAATAAGCACGACGTTTCGAGCATAGCCCGTCATCAAGTCAAAATATAACAGACCACCAGGTACCAAGATGAATGCCTCCAATGACTAGCTCGAAAGTCATAGTATAACAGTGACGGTAAACATCCGCGTATAAGAACTTGGTAGATTAAGAGCCCACAGGCTGAACTTGTCAAATTAGACCCCCATTTTTTAAGTAAACATCCACTGTATTAATTGTACAAGAACCTAGGCTGACTTCCAAAATTGTAGGTTCTTGCACGCAGGTGCTTAACATGAATAACAATAACAATATGAAACTTGACTAATCGTAAGCCTAGCGCCGCAAGGAAGATCACCTATGTATAGTTTGCTGCAGGAAACGTTTTGTCCTGTATCTACATGCATTTAGAGAGGTGGTGTAAGGCTTGGAGTATATTAATTTAACCTACTCTTTTCGCTCGTTTCGCGTGAATAGGTGTGCTCAGTGGAAATCAGAAATCCACAACAATGCTACCCTTAGCGTATATGCTCGTTAGTGAGTGGTACTTAAGAAATATACAGATACAGATACTAGCATGGCGGAGGCGTACGAGTCATCAAGCCAAAAAACTGTGCGAACCAGCATTGAAGACGTTGTGCTGCAGTGGTTTAATCCTCTAAATTTGCATCAAGACAGTGCAGAGGTTGGTGGTTCCACCACACTACATTAACATAATTCACCTGGTAGGGCAACACCACTGAAGGTGTTGTGGCGCAGTGGTGTAATCCTCTGACTTTTAAACCAGAACAGTCAGGCGGACAGGGTTCGATAACCGGTAGGGCCCCACCATTTGAGCGTCATGACAAGGGGTCGCGGACTCGATTAGCGCTTAGCTACTTCTGTGATCCGAGCACTGGGCGCTAAAAACCGCAACTTCACCTTCACCTTCACCTCACTTTCACAACAAAAAGGACGACTATTTCTGCAGTATCCGCGCTTGGCGTTAATTAGAATCATCAACCAAATAAACCCTAAAAACGAGTTTTAATTTCAAACTAAGTGTTGAATAAATTTCGATACCTTTGCCCAGATAACTTTCCATGTGATTTCGAAGGAGGTGCCAAAGGTCTCCCATCATTATCAATGCCCCATGATACACTGGAGTATAAAATACCCGATGTCAGGAGAGTGACCGGAGGGTCCGGTTCTACGTCTTGCTGGATGTTCAGGTCAATGTTTATACCTATAAGGAAAGTAAGACAGTAATAAATATGCAAGGTGAATGGGAAAACGGATAGTTCTCACAGAACTGTAGGACTGGATAAAAAGTCTTTCAAAACACGAATTCTTAATAACGGGAATCGACAACATAGGGCTCAAATTTTAAAAAGGTCTGTGTAAAGTTCTATCACAGTTTTATTTTAATTAATGGTTTGGAAAGAACTTTGGGTTTTTTGCATGAAATCTGCCGTGNCCCCCATGATACACTGGAGTATAAAATACCCGATGTCAGGAGAGTGACCGGAGGGTCCGGTTCTACGTCTTGCTGGATGTTCAGGTCAATGTTTATACCTATAAGGAAAGTAAGACAGTAATAAATATGCAAGGTGAATGGGAAAACGGATAGTTCTCACAGAACTGTAGGACTGGATAAAAAGTCTTTCAAAACACGAATTCTTAATAACGGGAATCGACAACATAGGGCTCAAATTTTAAAAAGGTCTGTGTAAAGTTCTATCACAGTTTTATTTTAATTAATGGTTTGGAAAGAACTTTGGGTTTTTTGCATGAAATCTGCCGTGGAAATTTATCGATATCTTGATAAGTTTCAAAATGGCGGCAGTTACTAAAATTTGAGGCTATGACGTCATCAAATTTCTAAATCCTAAACCAGAAAAGCTACAGATTTCTGCTTGCCATCGTATTGCAGACTTTCATAAACTATGGGTTTCTTCGGTGTTATATCATTTTTCCTCTTTTGGTTTAGGATTTACGATGATTTAAATCTTTTCAAAATTTTCTATGACGTTTTTCAAAAATATCTAAATTACTGCCATGTTGAAAAAAATCAAAACATTACAGAATTTCCACGGCAGACTTACAGCAAAGTACCACAAGTTCCTTTCGAGCCATTCAATTCAAAGAAATATTTCACAGAATTGATAGAATGACTAGAAGGAAACTTTAGCTACTGATCTGTAATTCTACCTTGGATTTTTAAGAAATTTTGAATATTTTTCGAAATTACAGCATATGTCATATTTAAACTCACTTGAGGATGCAACGTCATCAAATTTAAGTCCAACAGTAGACTCATAGCGAGATAGCTAAAGTTTCTTTGAAGCCCTACAGCAAAGAAATAAGTCCTTGAATTTGACACCAATATCTTTAAAGATTTGGGAACCTACGTTTTCAGCATAGTTGTAAGAAGCACTTACCACTTCCGACACCATCGTGTTTATATGTCATGAAATGATCACTACTAAATTCAAATGGTTCGATATCTACTGTGCCAGCAACCATTGAAGCTTCAGGGATTGGAACATACAGTTCAGTTAGCAATGTAGTCGTCCAGCCATTTGCATCAAAGATCTGAAAAAGGGAAGTCGAAATTGAAGATGTAAAAAGCGACCACATACATGCAGCATAGGAATCAAATCGTTAAAAAACATTGCATGATTGGTTGATGCACCATTCGTTTGATTTGTTAGCTTGAATAGAACTTCAGGTACTTCCTTATAATATTTCATTGGCAATCGTTGGTATCTTGATTATTTTCAGAATCTTTGCGTTTTATTTATCTTGAGAGACGTCACAAAAAGCTTTGAACAAATCAAAATCGTTTTGAATCATAAATCAATTGATGAAAACGGTACAATCTTAAAGCCAACCATAGTTTATGAAGGTCTGTGATATGGTGGTAAGCAAAATATGTAGCTTTTTTAGTTTACTATTTAGGGGCCGTTGACAATTACCTTTCGTCACTCATCAAGGCCATTGGGCTGTGATCATCGAAACACCCTAACCCCCGACCCCCCCCCCCCCCCTATGATAACGAAGTTCATTTTTTCTTCATTTGTGATCAAAAAGTTCATCTGGAAAGTAAAGAGAATTCCTATCCGTTTTCGTATCGTGCACAAAAAGCAGCAAATTGAACACGTAGCTCTTACCTGTAGTTTTATACTTTCAGGCCACTGTAGCACCTGCATGTTGAGAATTTGTCCAAACTGAATCGTAAAATCTGACGACAGGGACCTTGAAGAGAAAATTGAAAAAGATGTGGGAGGGTGTAGTAAAGGGATATAGGAAAACAATTTTCGAAAGAAAAAATGATTAGGATACTTAATTTGAGTGTTAAATACTGGAAAAGTTTGGAGTAAGAAGCATCTTGATAATTTCCATCGGATCCTCTCTAAAAGGCTGCCATTGAAGGTGTCGTGGCGCAGTGGTGTAATCCTCTGACTTTGCAGCTAGAACAGTCAGGCAAACAGGACTCGATCCCAAGTAGAGCCTCCCCAATTGAGCGTCATGATAAGGGTTCACGGAGTCAATTAGGCTTTCTCTACTTCTACGATTCAAGCGCTTGGCCCACAGCCGAGATTTCCCACTTCAGGAAATTAGGTTTTGGTTCTCTGAAATAGTATCGAGAGCTTGATAATCACCTAAGGCTCAGGATAATTTGATACAATTTTTTTACTATTGGTATAAAATAATGAGACAGATAGTTCGGAAACCCAGACATGCAAAGGGTAAGGTAGGAGGACAAATTGTCAAAAGAATTCCAACTTTGCTTTGGTCCATCCATCCGTAATTCACTTTACGAAATGTGCTGCATTCGTTCAACTGATAATTAGAAGGCCTTTTCATGTATCTACACATCTACATGCAAAAATGAAGCGAGTATCATCAGTCGTTTTGCATGCTTCATTTGTACACTGACTTTTTGCCCGTCTCTTACATAGTACACTAAAATGTATCCATCTGTCAAAAAGAACTTACTTCACCGCTGTCCTCGATACTTCTTTGTCATTGAACATAACTTTAATGAAGTATTTGGCATTCTTAATGTCAGCCCTTCGAAGTTGTTCTGCCCTGTGAAAACAAAGTGATATAAAAGTATACCTCTGAGATATATGAAGGAGTTTAAGTTGAATGTCCCTGGAATGTGGCTGTCCTTCTCCTAATTACTAGTAAAACAAAAGAGTCATTTTCTTTGGGTATTTCTGAAATCAATCTTATCAATTTATGGGTCATATCCCCTGAGTTTCTCTGCAAGTACTAAATGTCCTTCGTTTATTTTGATATGGTCCTGTTGTTTGCCACAGTTCCAATTTCATTATATGTCTCTGATAATAACTGATAAAGCATAGCTTACTATACTTGAGTTAAGAAGACTGCAGTCTTTTTATCTCCTGTGATCCAAAATTTGCAAGGACGAAGACATGACAATTTTTACCTGGGGCATTGTTCGGTCACGGTTACATTTGTTCCAGACTGCAATTCTGGTGTTAAAATGGCCTCTCCTGTAAATAATTTGATAGAAACCAATTGAATACAAATATCACCTCACAGAAACTTTTACTAAAAATCTAAAAATGGATGAATCAAGAGCTGATATCCTGTGCATGCTTGGTCGAGTGTTGCAATGGCGAGTTCCCACAGGCCTTTTACTCATTCTAGATGTAAACTATAGTCTGCCTCAAATTAGATATCACATGCAAATACCCGGATAACGACAACGACAATAGAAGTGCTTTGCAAAGGAATTTCGCGTTGTCACATATCTCAGGTGACATCTAAATTGAGATGGACTTTACATTGCTTTGGGTTTGTTTAGAATGCATACGTTAGACTCATTACATAAGTCTCAGCATCGCTCGTTGAATTGAAGGTTTATCGCTCATATTGAGAGAAAATGAAAAATCAGATTAAAATGTGAGAGAAATAAAAACTCAGATTAAGATGTTGAACGAATACAAGGAATCACGTCATGAGTCTAGGCATAAGTTACAAATCTTCAATAACGTCCGCGTAAAATTCTTCGACCCATTTCTTTGAATTGAATGACTTGAAAGAGACTTTTGCTACCTTGAAGGTGAAGTTGCGGTTTTTAGCGCCAAGCGCTGGGATCGCAGAAGTAGAATAGGCCTAATCGAGTCCGCAGCCCCTTGTCATGACGCTGAAATGATGGGGCTCTACCTGGGATCGAGCCCGGTCCACCTGACTGTTCTGGCTGCAATGTCAGCGGATTACACCACTGCGTCACAAAATCTTCAAGAATCCTACGATTGGACAGTCAAGAAGCATCGAAGCATTTTTCGAAATTGCAGCGTGTTTTATATTTGAACTCATTTGAGGATGTGACGTCATCAAATTTCTAAATAGAGTGGAAGGTTTGATACCATATTGTAAACATTCATAAAACATGGTTTTCTTGAAAACTGTTCTATGCTTCCTCAAAAAGCTTAGAAATTTCGATGGCTTTAAGAGTTATTTCAAAATCTTTCTCGAAGTCTTAAGAAAGAAGGAAATACCTCTAATTCAGAAATATTGAAGATTTCTGAAAATTCCAACGGTAGAATTGTGGCAAAGTGGCTATAGTTTCTCTCAAGCTATTCATTTCAATGAAATAATCATAGAATTTTACACAAACCCCTTTAACGATTTGGAACCTATGTTGTTTTAGATACAAATATCCAGCAAATGGTTCAACGCAATTTTCACATTCAGGACTTGTGACGGAATTACTGAAAATTAAATAATGAATTATGCACACAAGTAAACGAAGAAAATAGTACCCGGTCTCCTTCTGCATTTCTTTAACCTCTCCTCGATGGACGAAAGTGCAGCTGCCTCATCGAAGTCAGTGGGAGGTTCAGGTCTGGGCACTAAAAGATCAAAATCTAGTTTTGAACGATAAAAGGTTTAAAATAACACAATAGTTACTTGATATGAAACTCTAGACCTGCTACAACTTATCTTCCATTTTCCAATTCTTGAAATTGAAGCATCATGCGAGAAACGTGGGCTTGACGATAAATTTGATAAGAAGGGCGACGAAAATCATGATTAGGACCAGCCTAGAAGATGTTGATAATATGACAAATTCAGTTAACCATTTTCCAATTTGATGACACATTTCCTGTCAAAAATTATCCAGATTTCAAAATTTCAACAATAGAATTATAGCATAGTAACGGAAGTTCTTTTCAGAACAATAGACCTAATCAGCTAAGGTTTGTTTTACCCATTTCAAGTCATGTGACCCATACTCTTGGGACGTTTTAGCATTATGATATATTTCGCACTCATGGCACAACTTTGCATGACGCAAAATATAGACCTAATGACCCTAATCGGCTGAGGTTTGTTTTACCCATTTCAAGTCATGCGACCCATACTCTTGGGAAGTTTTAGCATTATGCTACATTTCGCATTCATGGCACAACTTTGCATGGCATGAAATATGTTAGAGAAATCAAAAGATGTTTTATCAAGAGATTGATCACATGACTTGAAATGGGTGTAAACAAACCTTAGCCGATTTTGTATATTCAATTAAAAAAATAAAACAAAATTTTACACTGCCTTTTTAATGATGAGCTCTACGGTATTTTCTTCTCCATTGCCGTAAGAATAAATACTTCTCATTACATACCGGGTGCGCCAAAATAAACTATGCACGTTTGGCAGGCCACAATAAATCGTACACTGGACCGATTTTGAAAATTTATGACTTATTCGTTAGCAGAAAGCCTGAATTAGATACTGGGATTTTTCGCAAATTTTTTCATTTTCAGTTTTTAGAGCTAGAAGCGAGTTTCCTAAGATTTTAGTTTTCGAAAACACCGAAAACGATCAAAAAATATCGATCAAATTTTCTAAGAATCGACATGAATGGACAAAGAGAGAACTGTTTCGTGGTGATTTGCGATCTAATTGTAATCTGCTGTACGAGAGTTCGTACTGAACCCGCAAATCCCCCTAAAAACGTTTTCTCTTTGTTTATTTGTGTTGGATCTTTTAAAATTTGATCGACGTTTTTTATCGTTTTCAATATTTTCGAAAACGAACATTTAAGAAACTCGCTTCTAGCTCTAAAAACTGAAAACGGAAAAATTTGCAAAAAGTCCTAAAATCTAATTCAAGCTTTCTGCTAAATGTTAAGTCATAAATCTTTAAAATCGGTCCAGTGTTCAATTTATTGTGGCCTGTTTTATAGTTTATTTTGGCGCACCCGGTAGCAAAAAAAAAACAACAATAAGAATGGGAGTAAATTACATGGCTCAGTATCCTCTGGTTGTTCTTGTTCATCCATCATGGCTGCCTGACTTTGTTCCAACCTTCGCTGTGCTTTTCGCTTCTGTAAAAAAGATAATGCAACCTTGGGTGACAGGACATTTCAAGTAAAAGTAAAGTGCTAGAAAAATGTTGCTACTTGTTTGAGGATAGCGAATAGGCGGCAGAATGGATGCCCCCTTAGACTTTTCCGTGACTAGTTTGACGTTATCGCAAATCTAACGTGACATCTAATTTGAGACAGACTTTAGGGGAATCTTGAAACGAGAATGTTATCAATGTTTTTCAATCGATATAGCTTGTGCTCAAAAGATGAATTTCTAGGAAATCCTTTTCCACTTTGGAAGACACACGTCGAAGAATCGAAACAAAGCAAGCAATATAATATAGGATTTTAGATAAAGATTAAATTATCAATCATAAAAATCGGCAAAGTAAACGATGGATCATGTCCTGTTAAAGTGGAGGATTTTGGGGCACCTTCTAACTTATGAA
>REGL01000146.1:206900-243615 GCA_004194395.1 Aurelia aurita complex sp. Pacific
TCAAGATGAGTTTAGAAAATACTTTTTCTCAGTGCTAACATCCTTATTCAAGTGCGAGCCAAATTTAAAGAAGGATATGGCGAATTGTGTGCTCTCGGGCTGTCCCTCCCTTACGACTATTATTGGAACAATTTAAATTTTTAATTGTAAGTGCCATACATAGTGGGAACTCGCTGACTATAAGTCCTTTCCCACTATGGATGGCACGTAGTTAATTAGCCTTGTTGCTTTCGTAAATAGTTGTTTTTTTAAATGAATAAAGAAAACAAAAAGGTAAATATCGACGTTCCCTCACTTGAAAATACTTTTCAGCAACATACGATCCCGATACTCTTCTTCATCTCTTTGCCTTCGAATTTGCCTACGAAGAAGGTAACACGAAAACTTAATTGCAAGCAAAAATGCAAATGTTTTCCTGGAAACTGGAGATGGGGAGAAAGAGTGGGGGGGGGGGTAAACTTGATGCAATGTTGCTACCTGAATACTCAACCTAAAATATGGACAATCTTCGTGTTTATTAACTATTTTAACAATAACATAATGATATCTCAACATTCAAAGAATCATAGCCACACGTACGAACAACTGCTATATATAAAATATGGACACATTACCTTTAAGATGTCCAACAGTGCGATCAATAAATCAATATGTCAGTTCAGGGTAACGATTGAAGCAAAGTTATTGCAAATCACAAAAATGATATAAAAACAATTCTGTAAATGGCATTGAGCATCGAAGAGTACAAGATGGCATCAAGCCAAATCACGAGACTTACTTAATCTCAGTTTTGTAGAACTTTCTACGACGATCCACCTCTTGGGATATGCTACTCCTCCTCGCTTTTTTCTGAGAAAAAAAACTTAATCGGTGAAGTTTTGACGAAAAGTATATGGGTTATGGGAAAAGATATGGGGTAATTAACGGAATTGAAAAGCATGATGCTCACCTTTTTGCGAGAATGATCCAACAACGCAAAAACTCAGCAGAGTGCAGCTTCTTGTTATAGAAAAAATATGAGGCAATTTTTTGGGATTACGTTTTAACTAATTTCCTGTTTATCTGAACAAAAACTATCACTGGATGTGTCATTCTGATTCTCTTCTTCTCTTTCTTATTTTCGATTTCTGAACTTTGTACGTATCTTGTAAAGTAGACTTTCTAACTCCTTACGTTCTTATTTGATTAATTTTCTTTTGCTTTTTGTAAAAGGTCATATTGAAAACATTTAGATGCATTTTTTAACTTGCATACCTTTCTTTTAAAAAAATTGAAAAAATAATTCTTAGTAAATAGTTGGCATCGACTAGCTACTTTACATTTAAGGTACACATAATGTTCCAATAAAATTGTTTGACGTTTGATTGAATATAAGAAATAAGGATATAATTTACCGGCTCCATGGTGAGACTACCTTTTTCCTGAGACTCTGAATTGCGTTTAGACACTACAATCTTGTGAATCTACTGAATTATGAATAACGGAGTTCTGAGGTTTTGAAGTTCAAGTTTTGCGAAAGCTCATTTCTAGTAAGAGTAGTATGGGGCTATGCTTTGTTCTGTTTCTCGTTGATTCAACAGCAAATCAAATGGGATTTGGAAAGAACTGTCACTAACCTAACTTTTTCGAAAGTTTATTGAAGGGTATGAATGCTTTTGATGAACGCTGTTGAGCTAATGTTGACTGTGACTGAGGTTTGATCTAATGCTTTCAAGATACTAGAATTCTTCAGCGAATTTTGACAATGGTTACTTGAATCAAATTACTTTCAAAGAACTATTAACGAGAGTTATGGTATTGGATATCCTTCATCACCTTGACTTTAGAAATGGTTTGCATATCTCTGATTTCAGCTGTCGCACAAACCTGATCTTTTAAAGCTCACAACTGGGTGAATTTTCAGCAGAAATGCAAGATTCTATACTATGTGTCCCAAAAAAAAGTATACAGATTTGGTTGACTCCAGCGATGTGAATTTGGCTTTAATCAACGGCTAATCACTCTCAAAATGTTCCTCAATAGTTAACTTAAGTGATTTGAGAGCAGAAATATCAATCTTGAAAGCTCAAATTTGCGTCCAACTGCAAACCAGAGCTTTGGCCCTTTGGCCTAAGCAAGTTCCTGAATCACACCAAAATTAAGAACTGAAATTAACGAAAAATTAAGAAACTGCCTAATGGGTGACTAGGGAGTGACTTCTGGAAAACAGAATAACACAATATCTAATATTGTTCAAATTTTATCAAGGCTATCGTTGATTTATACACTGTGCCTTAAAAAATTGCTTTGGCCAAAAGGCTAAAGGAGCTTTGAGGTCTGCTCTCAAAGCACCGATACCAACAAACGAGGTACCCATGTCCAAGTTAACTATCGAGGAACATTTTTAGAGTGATTAGGCATTGATTGAAGCTAAATTCACATTGCTAGAGTCAACCAAATCCGTATACACTTTTTTGGGACACCCAGTAGTCTAAAGTTAATTTAAGGTCTTGAGGACAGGGTTATTTTACCATGGAGCCCGTTAATTCTATGGTTATTTCCCAATATTCAATCAAACTTCAAACAATCTTCTTGGGTTTTGGGACACCCTGCAATAATAACAAACAACAGACATACCACTTTCTCTGGAAGTTCTTGAAGCTGTGATAATGCTTCTCTCAATGTTATCAACTAGAATGCAAAAAGGATTGCAATATAAGCAAAGCAGCTTGAAACGCTGATCAATAGAAAAGGAAGCCATTTTTAAAATCAGAAAAATGCAATAAAACAATAGATCAGCTTCAGCAGGCAAAAATGAGTAAAATTTCAATGGGTTTTTTGGGGTAAAATGAAATGGGTAGGCTGAGCGTAAAGTGGATGGTGCAGCTTTGACAAAAGACTTGCTTGTCAAGTCGTGAAATATCATACTCTGTCCAAAGTAATGTTTAAACTATATACTTTAAGGTGTTGCGGCGCAGTTATGCAATCTGTCTTTGCAACCAGAACAGTCAGGAGGATAGGATTCGAGCTCAGGTCGAGCCCCGCCACTTCAGCGTCATAACAAGGGTTTGCAGACTCGATTAGGTCTTCTCTACTTCTGCGATCACAGCACTTGGCACAAAAAACCTCAACTTCATCTTCACCCTCACATGCACTTCATTGGTTTGTTTTCAAAGTAGGCAGTGTCCATGGTGGAGAAAAAAATAGGCTGTGAACTGTTAATTCAACTTTTACAAAATCAACGAGGGTAGTTCAAACAGTTGCATCTGGAAAAATCTATCAGTCAATATCTTTCTTGAATTATTTCATTTTTGTCTTCCCCATTTTACCCCAAGGCTACCTAACATACTCCAGTAGACCCTAAAAGGTCCATGTTCAGAGTTTTGCGAATCTCTCTGCACTCTCCTTCGTTTATAGAATGTAGGATTCTAAAACTAAAATTTTCTTTTCAAAGTGAAGCCCCTTCTATTTTTCGAATACTTCCAAGACTTAATTTGCCAAAAAAGTACGCATTACAAAATACGTTGACCGTGGCAGTCAAAAATCTATCTTTGACTGCAACGTGTTGTCATCAAAGGGGCTCCGTCTCCAAATTTCCGTCAAAGCAATGACTTTGCAATCTTTTGAAGGCAATATCACACAGCGTCGCTGTTTTGAAAATATATCTTTGCACTTCATAAAAGAAGAAATCAAGCCTTCCTCTCTTACGATTGCTGGGATATAAGTGGATCTTCGATAGCTACTTGTTGGTGGCTTGGGTGAGGCCACTAAACAAACTGCAGAAAACATATTGTTGTTGTTGTAATCTTATTTGAATTCGACTATCTACAAAATGGCTAACAATATATACATTAAATACATACACGTCAACTAATGAAGATCGAATATACAGTACTAACAAAAGAAAAAAATACTTTTCTGAATTATATAGTTAAGCTGGAAGGCACTTGGGGGCACTAAATGTGCAATTGGGGCCGTCCCATTGTTTTACTAAAATCTTAAAACTTTTCAAATTTTCTGCTGATTTTAATTCGTTTGGTAAACCATTCTAGATCTTTGGTCCAACGGAACTGAGACTCCTGTACCCGAACGTTGCTAAAATTACAGTACATAAGCACAAAGGACATGTACCTAAAAAAGGTGCATACAGACTTGTTTAGAATTTGGAGAAGGAATGAAATAACTTTAAGGCATGAAGTAATTACCTTGCTTGTAAGATGTTCGACTGTTCCTTTTCTCATCTGCACGCAATATTGGTTGTATAATTGCTGCAGCCTTGAAACCAGTACATGTTCTTTGCTGAACAAAGGATGGTGAGTAAATGCTAACTTCGATACATCGATATCTAGTTGATACCTCTTCCCAGCTAGAAAAGATGAAAGAAATATGTTGGATAGGGAAAATCCAGATTTCAATAAGATGTAATCCTCTGACTTTGCAACCAAAAGAATCAAGCGGCCAGGACTCGATCCCGGGAAGATCCCCACCATTTGAACGCCACGACAAGGGGTCGTGGACATAGTTATAGGTCTTCTGTACTTCTGCGATCTCAGTGCTTGCCGCTAACACCCGCAACTTAACATTCACTGCACGACTGACGAGAAACTGCGAGCAATCAGAACGGATACAGTGGGGTTAAGCTTTGCAACAGGCTGCGGTAAGCTGAAAGGACCTTCGACAGAAACCGCGATCACAGACATGAGGTGCTTTGGAGAAGTACTCTAGAGTACCCTGCGTATCACGCGGGAGAATTTTATAGTACCTTCAGGAGTACTTTGGAATGTCCTTGCCAAGTTTACAGTACCCCTGGAAAAGCATTCTAAAACACCTTTCGGGGTAGTCTAGAGTACCATTTTGAGAGTAGTCCAGACAATCCTTCCACTAGCGTATTCAAGAGAACCTTTAAGAGTACCAAATATGGACCAAGCTGGAGTACCCTAAAAAGGTACTCTAGAAACCATATTTCTTTATGTGAGTGTACCGTAGAAGCTCTATTTGACAACCCTCTCCCTCTCTAATACATAAATTCCCCCTTCCAAACAAGAATTGCAAATCAGCCCCCCTCTCTATTACATCTCCCTGCTTATATTAAACATCAAAGGTAACTAAATATCTTCCAGTTATTCAACTAAAAACAACTTAAATCATAATGTTGGTGTTGTGTGGGTCCAACACTACGTTGGAGCCCCTTATCGAGGAGTTCAATGCCACTCTGGTCGCTTTTCGTCGTTATTGTCACAAATACTCCGGTCGCTATGTGAAGGACTCTGGTCGCTTCTAGCTGGTCACAGTTTCTCTGAAACCACTGATTATAAATTATTTCAACTCTTGAAGTGAGCATTCAACGAGCGAGTGAAGCATTTTCGTTATTGTAAGGAGTGTGGAAGGAGGGTTAGGAAAATATTCTTTCGGTGAAACTGAAAAAATTGAAGCGATAACAAATAAAATTAGAAAGTTTCATAGTACCTCCATCTCCATTGATATATCTTCCATCAAACTGGGTAACTATCGCCTATNGGAGCCCCTTATCGAGGAGTTCAATGCCACTCTGGTCGCTTTTCGTCGTTATTGTCACAAATACTCCGGTCGCTATGTGAAGGACTCTGGTCGCTTCTAGCTGGTCACAGTTTCTCTGAAACCACTGATTATAAATTATTTCAACTCTTGAAGTGAGCATTCAACGAGCGAGTGAAGCATTTTCGTTATTGTAAGGAGTGTGGAAGGAGGGTTAGGAAAATATTCTTTCGGTGAAACTGAAAAAATTGAAGCGATAACAAATAAAATTAGAAAGTTTCATAGTACCTCCATCTCCATTGATATATCTTCCATCAAACTGGGTAACTATCGCCTATAGAAAAGTCATCCATGAATAAAAACAATTCTAATACCCCCATTCGTACTATGATTGGTCAATCCAACAAATCGAATGCATTTGATTGGTTTAAATTTATTGTAACACGGTTTAAATGAAGCTGGTTTCACTGTGTCAGAGTGAAAAGGGAATAAAGCAAATTCTAATCTGAGTGAGTAAACAAAAAGTTAACACGTTTGGCAGGCTGTGGAATAACATGTACGTGATCGATATTCAAAACTTTAAATGTTAATCTATCAGATCAGTCAAAGGTTAACTTAGATGTGAAGATTTTTTTTAGTAAAATCAATCATCATTTAAACCTAGAAATTAAAAATACTGGTAAGGGTTTGTATGGCAAGGAGAATTCCATGTTCCATTCTCTCCCATGATTTACTTGCCATTGCCATTTAAAGTCTATTTCTGCAACAGGGAATTGTACTAAATTCATATTTCAATGGCAAGTAAATTATGGACCAGAATGGAATGTGGAATTTTCGCTCCCGTACAAATCCCTTACCAGCATTCATCTAATTTCTGGAAATAAACAATAAGTGACTTTACTAAACAAGATTTCTCCCACAAGTTAGCCTGTGACTGATAGATAAACATTTCAGTTTTGAATATCAGCCACGTATCCTTTATTCCACAGCCCGCCAAACATTTAACTTTTTTGACTCAGTCGGTACAATGCTGTTCACGATTAAATACAGCAGTTCCCAAAACAGGAATGTACCCCAAAGCTGCTTGTGACAGGACGAGGTCTCACAAGTACAGACAATACCAATTAAGACATCAAAATGACTCTCATCTTGATACTACTAGGCCTGCTACACTTGTTCGAGGTACATGATTGCAGCATTTAGGCAGTAAATAAGGAAATTGCAGATAAAATAAAGGCAAGCCACGAGAAAACGATTGAAAAGAAGTTTGAACCTACAATCCTATGGTTGCATAGGCGATTACGAGACACGTTCCCATACTCTTATTTTACAAGATCACTCTTACGAAACGAATCTGTAGTCGCCTTAAACTACAGGATACGACCACTTCAAACCAGAGCAAAGATATAAAGCTCTATGCTTTTGTACGCCTATTTCACTGATCACATAGTGTTAATGACTATCCATCTCCATTACATATGAATCTCTAAAAAAGTAATCCCGACCCGTTAGCGGTATCATGAGCGATGGGGGATCTGGGTTGGGAGCAGTGATGAGGGCACTTGTTCTCGTCCTTGTTCTCTCGGCTGGGGGTTTGATTAGTCATTCGTATCTCAATGTGAATGTGAAACCGGCTCAATATCCGTAAAACTTGCTTATATGTAGCAATTCGTATTTGTATATTTGGTCGTATTTTATTCACGTTATTCGTTATTGTAAGCTTTTTATATTGATTATACAAACGGTATATAATGTCCCGTTAAAGAGGGCCTAGCCACCGAAGAATGAATATGAATGATGAATATATATACACTCAATTTTTTTATAAGAAACTAAGGTCCGGGGCTGGTAGGCAGTTTCTTAAATTTTTGGGCCATTTTGCTACCAAAAGTTTCTTACGTGTTTCTTATATTTTTAATCCTGGAAGTGTAGAGTTAATTTTGTTTTATCTAATGGGCTCCCAAATTACTTAGTAAGATCTCAAAACAAATAAATAACATAATTCGCGCTCAAAATAATGTCCAAACAGACGCTATAACTGTACAGTGTCAAAACATTTTGCGAGTGCGATAGGNGGTCCAACACTACGTTGCAGCCCCTTATCGAGGAGTTCAATGCCACTCTGGTCGCTTTTAGTCGTTATTGTCACAAATACTCCGGTCGCTATGTGAAGGACTCTGGTCGCTTCTAGCTGGTCACAGTTTCTCTGAAACCACTGATTATAAATTGTTTCAACTCTTGAAGTGAGCATTCAACGAGCGTATGAAGCATTTTCGTTATTGCAAGGAGTGTGTAAGGAGGGTTAAGAAAATATTCTTTCGGTGAAACTGAAAACATTGAAGCGATAACAAATAGAATTAGAAAGTTTCATAGTACCTCCATCTCCATTGATATATCTTCCATCAAACTGGGTAACTATCGCCTATGGAAAATGCATCCATGAATAAAAACAATTCTAATACCCCATTCGTACTATGATTGGTCAATCCAACAAATCGAATGCATTTGATTGGTTTAAATTTATTGTAACATGATTTAAATGAAGCTGGTTTCACTGCGTCAGTGTGAAAAAGGTATAAAGTGAATTCTAATCTGAGTGAGTAAACAAAAAGTTAACACGTTTGGCAGGCTGTGGAATAAAATGTACGTGACCGATTTTAAAAACTTTACATGTTAATCTATCAGTCAAAGGCTAACTTAGATGTGAAGATTTTGTTTAGTAAAATCAATCATCATTTAAACCCAGAAATTAGAAAAATGCTGGTAAGGGTTTCTATGGCAAGGAGAATTCCATGTTCCATTCTCTCCCACGCCTTAAACTACAGGATACGAGCACTTCAAACCAGAGCAAAGATGTAAAGCTCTATGCTTTTGTACGCCTATTTCACGGCTCACATAGTGTTAATGACTGTCTATCTCCATTACATATGAATCTCTACAATTAACAATTTGGTGGAAAGTAATCCCGACCCTAGACTCATTCCAATAAAGTCTTTTGTTTCGCTCCCCCTGCACACTTGGAAAGCGATATCAACAACAACAACAGCGAAAGTTAGAGGGACTTATGTAATGAGTCTATCCCGACCCGTTAGCGGTAGCTTGAGCGATAGGGCTCTGGGTGGGGAGCAGTGATGAGGGCAGTTGTTCTCGTCGTTGTTCTCTCGGCTGGGAGCCTGATTAGTTATTCGTGTCGCCTATGTTTGTTTGACATCAATGTGAAACCGGCTCAAGCATTTATCCGTAAAACTTGCTTATATGTAGCAATTCGTATTTGTATGTTTAGTCGTACTTTAGTCACGTTATTCGTTATTGTAAGCTTTTTATATTGAATAAACAAACGGTATATAATGTCCTGTCAAAGAGGGCCTAACCACCGAAGAATGAATATGAATGATGAATATATATATACGGTGTATATATAAAAAACGTAAAGCAATAAAGAAGGATATCGAACCTTGCCCCAGAAAGTTTCAAGTGCTGGGTTGACATCTTCACTGGCAGCAAAAGCAAATCTCGATGGATTGGATCGAACTGGATCAGGAAGCCGTTTCAAGTCCCCATTTTCATCAAACCAAGACCGGTCCTACGGAGAAATAAGCGAAATAAAAAATGAGGACGAAAAGGAAATTGGGCCTTGATGTAATCGCAAAAAAATTGACGATTGGTGTTCCAACCGCATTTCTGTGATTTTCCAATCTTCTTGTAAGTTACTCACGTTGGAATGCACAGAAGATAAAAAGGCAGGAAGTAGCATACATAGCATAGATTTCGAATCTCTGCAAGACTTTACCATTAAATGTGCCATAATTCCAGAAAGATTTATGAAAAGACTCACGAGCGAGATAACAAATTGGAAGCTTTGACAAAGATTAAAAGCACCATCAATTGCAAACTGATTAAGAAAAGTCAAACTGACTAATACAGGAAATGTTTTCAAAGATCTACAAGTTGGTAGCAAGCAGAAGTCTGCAGCTTTTATGATTTTAGCCTTAATGGGTTATGATTTAGTAATTTGATGAAGTAACAACTTCAATATTAGAAGAAACTTTTTAAATACTATCACTCTGAAAATAATGACGATGCTCTTCCTGGAATTATGGCAAACGACCAAAAGTTCCCCTTCATCTATTCAGTTGAAAGAAATAGAGGAAATACCATTTTACACATTTAATTTCAAAGTTTTGCAAAGATTCAAGCCCTATGCTAGCATAGGGCATGAAAAAATGTTTTCCTTCCTGCAACTAGATAAAAGTCATGCTTAAATTTCCTGCAAGAATAGAACAATAACATTTGGTTTTGTCAATGAGATCATCATCAGAAACTGGCTCCAACTAGCACGTATCACGTATCACTTTTTGAAGCATGATCTCGCAAGAACTGGGATGTAGAGCTACCAATTATTCAGATAAACGATTAATGATACATTCCAACAATAGATTTCAAACTCCCCATGTCTGTAGCATTTGTTATAGATTGGATGTGGATGAAATTGAGTCTCAATGAAAAAAACCATCATGATTTCTGAAAAACATATGGGAAAATCCGATATCTTGGTGATCTTATATTTGTTACATACACTACGAATATAAATAGTACATGATACATGAGATACAATCTACATCTGTTAGACTCTATTCATGTTTTTAATTTGTACAAACAAATGGGGAAACAAAGCATGATACATGGAAGGGGATATAGTTTGGAAAATGGTCGCATGGGCGGGTGGGTTTTCAAGCCCCGTGCTAGCATACTTACCTCTTGGTCTGGTAGCAGTAAGCGATTTTCCATAATACACAGTCGATTTTGATCAACTTGGGGCGGTGTGCCAACATAGAAGCCTTCGTCTTCAAGAGATCGTGGCATCAAACCTTTTGTGACTTTATTTTCACGAGGGGCTGAAAATAATCAAAGAACGAAATTTAATTATCTCATCCTAGAAGCTTTTTCGAGCGGTGTTTCTGCAGTAATATAACTCAAGAAGCATTTATTAGAAAGAGCAAAACAACAAACTGGACTAAAGCACCTTATTTCTAACCCTTATGTGGTTGTTTCTCTTTTTACCTTTTTAGTTGAAGAGCCACACTTGCAGTGGATATGCTCACTTGTACAATTATTATCATTATCATTATTATCATAGAAAAACATAACTGTTACTTGGCAATACGTTTCGATCAAAAATCTTCGTCAGTTATTATTATTATTATGTTTACTCCATCATTATCATCATTATCATCGTTTCAGCTTATGCTCTGACTGTTGGATTTGCCGTCATTGCTCCTGTTAGGCGGATCATAGCAAATGACCAAGGGCTAACAGGAAATCTCTCTCTTGCATCTTACACACCTTCCTTAGGATCCTTGCTGTTCCTAGCAAGGCAGTCCTTCGTATGGCTCCAACATCACCCGGTACCCCCAGTTATCAATCCACCTGTCAAATTCTTTAGTCACACTTCCAAGGGCAACTACAACTACTGGAATGACCTGCACTTTTCTTAATCACCACAGTCTTCCAATTTGCCTCCGCAAGTCCAAGTATTTCTCCACCTTTTCTCTTTCCTTTTCATGTACTCTCCCATCGGCCGGTACTGCACAGCAATATCCACGATTATACAGCATTTTTCCTTCTTATCATTTATAACAATGTCTGGCCTCCTTGGCTCTATCACATTGTCGTATTGTATATAAGAACCATTTCATATAAGAAAGATTCTTTTCTCAATTCTAGTTTAACTGTTGTCGTTGCTTTGTATATTTTAATATTTTATGATGATATATAAGAAAAAAAAAATAGAACCATTTCATCCCGTTACAGAAAATCACAGGTTCTTTTTGCAGGTTTTCATTCTACACGGAAGTCTACACGGTTACCCCCTATTTAATAAAAAAATAGTATGTACTAGGAGAAAAACGGACGCAAAAAAACAAACAGATTTTCAGCACACTGAGCCCTTTCAAACTTACGTTATCATCAGAGTGTGACTAACTGATCTGTGACCAACTGACTAACTGATAACTAAACACAGTCAGTCACACTCTGATGATAACGTAAGNTTAAAATATGTTCAGGCCTCAGAACGGTTTCAGTAAGTTCCTAAGTTTGTTGCTAAAAACCTCCTCTCTCTTGTAATCTGATTTTTCTCACATTTGCTTTTTGTTGTTTTAATTTTTTTGACGGAATTATGTCATTGTTATTTGCCATTTGCTATTTTGTAATATGTAATTTGTAATATTTAAATGTAGCATTAATTTGAATCTCTATGTTAAATGTTATGGTCGCAGGGTTGCTATGTATTTCCATGCTCCTTGTGGCATCGTCTTGTAACCTCTGTCTGTTGATTGTAAATTTTATGGGAATATAAAAAAAAGACGAGAAATCAGAAGCTTGACAAAGATTAAAAGCACCATAAATTGCAAACTGATTGAGGAAAGTTAACATGACAAATACAAGAAATGTTTTTGGAGATCTACAAGATGGTAGGTAGCAAGCAAAAGTCTGTAGCTTTTATCGCTTACAATTCAGCGATTTGATGACGTCATAACTTTAATTTCATTTTGCTCAGTCTCGCTCGACCATTCAGCTTTTTTTTGGACTGCATGGCTTTGAGCTCCTGAGAACTCTGGTGGTGGACTCTCATGGTGGCATCGCCCTTGCTGCTCCACGAGATGTAACTCTGAAAAAACGTTGTGTGGTTTTGCACGTTATATCGTTTATATATAACTCTGAAAATGATGACGATATCAAAATTCTCTTCCCGGAATTATGGCGAACGGCCTAAAGTTCCTATAGATATATTAAGTTGAAAGAATTAAAGGCAATAACACTTTACGCATTTAATTTCAAAGTTTTGCAAAGATTCCAGCCCTATGCTACTGCTAGCATACGTACCTCTTGGTCTGGTAGCAGTAAGCGATTTTCCATAATACACAGTCGATTTTTATCAACTTGGGGCGGTGTGCCAACATAGAAGCCTTCGTCTTCAAGAGATCGTGGCATCAAACCTTTCGTGACTTTATTTTCACGAGGGGCTGAAAATAATCAAAGAACGACATCTATTTATCTCATCCTAGAAGCTTTTTCGAGCAGTGTTTCTGCAGTAATATAACTTAAGAAGCATTTATTAGAAAGAGCAAAACAACAAACTGGACTAAAGCACCTTATTTCAAACCCTTATGTGGTTGTTTCTCTTTTTACCTTTTTAACTTGTAATTATTAACTTGTTTTTAATTTAGAGTTGAAGAGTCACACTTCCAGTGGATATGCTCGCTTGTACCATTAATATCATTACCATTATTATCATAGAAAAACATAACTGTTACTTGGCAATACGTTTCGATCAAAAGTCTTCGTCAGTTATTATTATCATTATTCTTATTTCGTTATTATCAGTATCATTGTTTCAGCTTATGCTCTGACTGTTGGATTTGCCGTCATTACTCCTGTCAGGCGGGTCATACCAAATGACCAAGGGCTAACAGGAAATCTTTCTTACATTTCTAATACCTTCCTTAGGACCCTTGTTGTTTCTAACAAGGCAGTCCTTCGTATGGCTCCAACATCACCCGGTACCCCCAGTTTTTCAATCCACCTGTCAAATTCTTTAGTCACACTTCCAAGGGCAACTACAACCACTGGAATGACCTGCACTTTTCTCGATCACCACAGTCTTCCAATTTGCCTCCGCAAGTCCAAGTATTTCTCCACCTTTTCTCTTTCCTTTTCATGTACTCTCCCATCGGCCGGTACTGCACAGCAATATCCACGATTATACAGCTTTTTTCCTTCTTATCATTTATAACAATGTCTGGCTTCCTTGTCTCTATCACATTTTCGTATTGTATATAAGAACCATTTCATCCCGTTACAGAAAATCACAGGTTCTTTTTGCAGGTTTTCATTCTACACGGAAGTCTACACGGTTACCCCCTATTTAATAAAAAAATAGTATGTACTAGGAGAAAAACGGACGCAAAAAAACGAACAGATTTTCAGCACACTGAGGCCTTTCAAACTTACGTTATCATCAGAGTGTGACTAACTGATCTGTGACCAACTGACTAACTGATAACTAAACACAGTTAGTCACACTCTGATGATAACGTAAGTTTGACCTCAGTGTGCTGAAAAATCTGTTTGTTTTTTNAAAAAAAAAAAAGAACCATTCCATCCCGTGACAGAAAATCACAGGTTCTTTTTGCAGGTTTTCATTCTACACGGAAGTCTACACGGTTACCCCCTATTTAATAAAAAAATAGTATGTACTAGGAGAAAAACGGACGCAAAAAAACAAACAGATTTTCAGCACACTGAGCCCTTTCAAACTTACGTTATCATCAGAGTGTGACTAACTGATCTGTGACCAACTGACTAACTGATAACTAAACACAGTCAGTCACACTCTGATGATAACGTAAGTTTGACCTCAAAGTGCTGAAAAATCTGTTTGTTTTTTGCGTCCGTTTTTCTCCTGGTACCTAATATTTTTAGTATATACTACAGTACCAAGTTTAATGAAAATGTGTACCTGGAAGGGTGCTTGGATAAGCATATAAATTCGACTCCTTGTCCAGTTGTTCTCTTTGTGGAATATAAGGTGGTTTTTCCCAGTGTGTCATCGTCACTTCATCAAATAAATCAAGTGCTACATCGCCAGATGCTTCCTCGGGCTGAATAATCAAATCAAAATATAAGTTCTCTATTGATCCTTCTCTATTAATCTTTAGTAACCGTGACTATGTTACTGAAGGCTATACCAAAGTCTGTCTAAGTTTTTAGAGGCACAGTGTCGTGGCGCACTGTCATGGTATTGATTAGGTAAATAAAACAAACAAAAAAGAATAGAACTAGGCAGGCTTCAGTCATTTCCTTGAACATTGACATTCAAGAAGGTGACAACGATCTGACTCCCTTTATTCAAAAGCATAAAGTCTTTATAATTATTCAATTAGCCAATCACAGCCACGACATTGTACTTTTAATGTTTTTTCAAGCAGTGGCGTCCACATCTTTTGATTTGAGCCGGTCTTCCCTCGGGAAAACCTAACAGAAACATTGATATAGCCTTTAGTATCTCTGAATTTGTTAAGGTTAAAGGGTAGCCATGCGTATCGTGATCCCTATGGTATGTTTTTGTTACATCACATTTTTAGATTGTGTATATAAAAATACGTATGAGTTAATCAAAACTTGACAAAAACTCATTTAGACGCTGGGCATGAAGGAAGAAACTTCTCCTCTGTAGAGACACAGGTTTTCACTGCTTTTCCTTTGCCCACCCATAAATCACCCTTAGGCCCAAATGAGAAAATGGTACCAAAGTTTTTAGTAAACAATGGATATTAGAGAATGAGAAAACGCATGATGACTATAATTGCAACGAAATTCCAGTTGAATTCAAACTAAAACAGAACAGTACTACGCTATAAGTAAAGAGATTTTTCATTTCTATGTCAATAAAAGTTGGAAAAATACCTTAGGCTCCTCCCTCCGTTGTTTTTCTTCTTCATCCATCGTCATACCAGTGCCAACAAAAAAGTTGTATGCTTCTTCGTCTGTTGGAAACCCCTGCAACAAAATTTCAAAACTGAATGAAAAAGTGCAAGAATGCAAACCGTTTTATAAAGCATGGATGATTGAGCGGGGTGAGTGGCCGAGCGGCTTAAACGGTTTCCATCAGGTGACTGATGTTAAGCTCGGTCGAGTGAGGTTAAACTCCGGATTGGTGACCTCTCTCGGAGGCCTGACCTCGTAACTCACTTCGCCGTCCTTCGGAAGGGACGTTAAACTAGAGGTCCCATGCCTGGATGTGGCACGCATAGTGGGCCTAAATTAGCTTTAAATAGCTAGAAATCCTTTCAGCCAACTTAAAATAAATTACTGAAAAACGACCCAGCTTGCCACAGCTGTATGCTTCTGCGGAAGAAGACCGTATATAGTTTTACGAAGGATAGCGAATCCTCCTCCACAGAATGATATAAACTTTGCTCTGCAGAAGCATACAAGCTGAACCATAAATGCAGTTTCTAACTACCCATGAATAAAGGCGTCTAGCCCGAAGGAAATGATTGGGCCGTTGATGAAACCGATAATTCATTGGTATTATGACAGTAGGATTACTGTGACACCTCTTAGCTATTCTACAAAGGGGTCTTGATCGAGCGATATTTGTTCACGCATTTTCGTGCGCGACGAAAGGCATTTTTGGTTATTCAACGTTGTTCTTTACTGCAAATACTGGTGAGTTACTAACTTATTTCTTTCCTTTCATGTTTTAAGATTAACTCGTTTTTCTCTGCAGGATTCCACAGTTTTCACTCTAGTTACAGTTTTATTTTGGTTGTTCTTCTTTTACAGGAGTTAACAGTCTTGTTTCTGCAGATTACGGTGTTTTTTGCGTTTATGGGTTTAGTACGATGAGTCCGTTATTTAAGGCTATTTTCACGCATTTTCATACAAACGTTTCGATTGAGTAGCATGGGTGCTTCTGCCACTTTTGTACACATTCCAAAATTCTACAAAATGTATACAAATATGGTTCAATTCAGACTCTTTCCTAGAATGGCTAAAATGTCTAATGGCTCAAGCAAACACAGTTTGCGCATATTGTTCTATGTCTGAACCAGATCTGAACCAATTTCTTTCAAATTTCAAAATTTTCGTAAAACCTTCGAAGCGCTATCAACCTTGTTGCTGTGTGCTCTGGTACGTAGCAAGTTTTTACTTACAGTTGGTTTTTTCTGCTTTGATTTCATCTTTCTCCATTCTCTTGCACTTGCCATGCTTGCTTTTAACTGTGGATCGTAATCATCTTCATCTGCCTGTTGATATAGCAATGCGAGGTAAGTTGTAACAGGCAAATCAAGTAAAATATGGGCATGTGAATTGAGATAAGCACGACGTTTCGCATCAGAGTGCTTATATTTTCATGGGTAGTTAGACACTGCTGGTGTGCTTCTATGGAGGAGCACTGGATAATATGTATCTGCGGGGGAAATTTTTTGTGGTACTGCGGAGGAGATATCGAAAGAACGAACAAGAAGATTTGCACTACACGCAACAAGAAGATTTTTCTATCATAAGTCGTATTACCACTGATCAAAGAGCAATAAAATTACAGGCATCAAACTTCGCAAAACTTTGAAAAGAATCGTGTCAAATGCAGCATGGGGATCAAATCTTTCAAATTTGTGAAAAGGTGGGTGTTACAACATTTTACGTTGAATTGAATAACTTTAATTGAAAATTTGAAACTATCAAAATCATCGTGAATCATGAGCAAATTGAGAAAAAATAATACAATCTTCAAGAAAGCCATAGTTTCTAAAGGTTTACCATACGGTGGCAAGCAGAAATTTGCCGCTCTTTTGGTTTCAGATTTAGGCCCCGTTCACACTGCTCCGTTTTTGTTAGTATTCGTTTTTGTGGCATCCCAGCTACCCGTTCACATTGCTCCGTTTTTGTACAAAAACGGAAGGAAAAACATCTGTTTTTGTCCGTTCACATTGATCCGCCTGATAACAAACACGGAGAGAAAAACCTCCGTTCTTGTGCGTTCACATTGATCAAGTGCGTTTTCAAAAACCTCCGTTTTTGTGAATATCCACTTTTGATAGCGTTTTCGAAAACCTCCGTTTTTGTGGCGTTTTTGTGCGGATCAGTGTGAACACTTTCACAAAAACGGAGGTTTTTCTCTCCGTTTTTCTACAAAAACGGAGCAGTGTGAACGGGGCCTTAGGAATATGATGGCGTCACACCCTAAATCAATGCCACCATTTTGAAACTAAAAGATATCAAAGATTTCCACGTCAGATTTAAAGGAAAATCCGCTAAAATTCTCTCAAGCCATTTAATTCAAAGAAAAATGTAATAGAATTTTACATCGACATTTTTAAAGATTTGAGCCCTATGTTGCCAAGTGCCTTTGCTCTATTCTTTCCCATGAAATTTTCAGTTAATTTGCAATAACTCTAGTAAGGGCATTTTCGAAATCGTTATTATTTTCAAAATCACACTGTTTTTATGCTTTATGAAAAGATGCACGAGAGAGGAAGTATCTAAAGCTTTAACAAACGTTAAAAGCACCATAAATTCAATACAAATTGAGGAAAATCAATTTGATCAATGCAAGAAAAATTCGGTTTTGAAGGAATTCGGTTTTCGAATTTAAGTTCATGACTTTAAAAAAGTTCTGCTACTTACTTTAGAGTCCTCAAATCGGTTGGGGATAGGCAGGTCCCTCAACCCACGCAATTTTCTCTCTGGAAGACCTTCCCTCTCAGCTGCCTTAGCTTGGATACCTTTCACTCTGCTCCGTAGTCTTTCTCTGATTGAAGCATTCAGTTTCCCACCAGATGCCTCATTAGCGCGTTTGGTAGCTGCTTCGACAGTGTCCATGAACCGTTGGCCTGCAAAAAGTTACATATGAACATACCGGGTTCGAGTCAAAAAAAAGTTTACACATTTAGTGGGCGTGGATGAAGGTATACCTAAGGCAGATGTGTAGATATATCCTTCTTCCTTCGTTCTACGCTCATGTTTGCTCTTAAAAACGAACTCTGGAATGCACATCAAGCGAGTTAGCTACCTGGGTTTCAGAGAAACTTTTGCGGCTTTGTTTGTTTTGAATTTCTGGTTGAGAGAAATTCTTTTGTCTGCGATCGCTAATCGCTTTGAATTGCAGTGTCAATCAAAAGCAACTCATGATATTGTCTTACGAAATCTGCCCTTGTTTCCAACAACAGCATTTTATCATTCTCCAACATTGTTAAATCAAATAAATATTGAAATAAAGGGTTCTAGCAATTGTACCGAACATTCGTCTACATTTGTAAAAGGCTTAAAGAACGCCGGTCAACCAGCATCCTTTGCGCGCGTCACATTTTGCTTTTCGACTGCGGCAGCCATTTTCATATGACATCATACATAGCAGTGCTCAGCAAAGCGCGACCGCAAAGGATGCTGGTTGACCGGCGTTCTTTAATAGTGTTATCTTACATATAGAAAACACTATATACCCTTTTGGAAATTTACAAAACTTTAATAGCAGTATCTTTGTATCCTCTACCGCTTTTATCATTTAAATAAATTTTTTACATTATGAGGCCCACATCAGCATACCAGACCTCATTAATTTACATGAGCGCACAAACACCGCTTGCATGCACAAAACGTTATGACACATTATTTGCTGGCACCTTAATTGTACTAAGAATGGGTTGATTGCAGGCAAATTTAACCATTTGCTCGCACGCACTGAATATTTTTAATGAGGCATGCAGCAACTGCCGATATTTTGGCTGGTGGAAACAAACTAGTAATAAATACCATTTTGGCATTGATTTATGAACGTTTAAAGACCCATTGCTAGCCACGATCCTTTGTGGTGCTAAATTTGACTTTTTGTATCATTTCAAACTCATTTCTGGCCTAGCCTCTCTTTGTCTTGCTTGCTCTTCATTCAGCACACAAAGGATCATGGTCGACATTGGGCCTTAAAAAGGTGAATAAGAACATGAGTTGGTTTCATTACCTTTAACAGGGACAGGTTCTCCTTGGCTGTCCTTCAATACAGGCAATGATCTTGGTAAAGGCGGTCGATCTTGGTTGGTACCAGGTGAATCCGCCCATCCAGAGGTCCCAGATGGTCCTGGCTCTGGCTGAACTAGCTAGAAAATAAAGCCAGTTGGCAAATTAGGAACAGCATTTTCCACATAGAAATAAAAGCTAGAATACAGCACCTGTGAAAAGAATCTGGATCTTTGATCTACTTGTTCCAAAATGCTTTTGAAGCTTGGCTTTGCGATCAAATTTTTGTGTTTTAATTTTTCAAACAGGAAGACCATTTGAGACACCTCCAGAAGATATCCAATAATTACAGCATACCTCTTCTTTCCTCTGTTTTCGTCTTGTCTGCAATGCTTCAATCATATCGTCATTATCATCTCCAATTGTCTGCAATCACAAAATATTAAATCAAGAGCACTTCCACTTTTCTACACATTTTCAATCAACAAGATCATTCCCATGCACTAGGATAGCCATGATTTTTAACTGTTTATTTGATTTTGAGTATCTTGAAAAATTGTCATCTTTTACAATATTTTCAATAGTCTATGCACTATTCAAACTCTTTTCTTGCCTCTGCCATAACTTTAACTTCACGCCCAAACATCATTTTAAACTTTTTCAAAATTTCATCAAAATCATTTTCATGAAATGCTAAACTCAGATTTTGATTTAGCACTACAATATAAGTTTTGACGCAAATTTTTCATTTGATATAAATACTAATACTATGCATGGGTTATAGCATTAAACATGTTTCTGAGTACCTGAATATTAGTGTCCTCATCCAGTGATTGGATTTCAGTGATGTCATCTCTTGTTGAATTCTACAAAATGTAAAGATTTTACTTGCTTTTAAACTGATAAAAAAGGATCATGTTTGGTTACACTGCCCCGGCTGCTTGAGGGGGCAGGGGGGCCATAGCTCTTGCTCCCCTCCAGGCTTCCCTAAAATGCTAGAGGGGGTTGAAAGCTCTGTTTCCTAGCTCACCTGAATACTGTCACAATCTTAGGCAAAAGTGCACAGAGACACTTTGCTTTTAGGAGGAAATTGCGAGTTAATGCCCCCCTCCATACATTGCAATGTTGAAAGATTATGGAAATGTTGCAGATGAGTTCATAACTATATGCTCTTCAATCAAATCAACATTAAAAATTGGGGGACGGGGGTCTTTAGCAATGGAGGGGTAATAATTGGTAGGCAGGGACGGTATTTTACAACACAAGAAGCATTTTCAACGACTTTTGTCTAAGACTGCATGAGCTATAAGAGCCAAATTTAAGAGATTTACTAAGAAACTTTTGGCAGCCAAAGTGTCCTAAAATTGTAAGAAGCTTGCTACCAGCTCCGGACTTGAGTTTCTTATACAAAATACACACCACTTTCTGTAACTGTAGCTAAAATATTACATTTAAAAAAAGCAAACATGGCTTACCCGTCCTCTGGAATAAGCATTCTCATTATCAGACTGATATGATCCTGCATCTGAAGTATATGTTGCCTAAAGATTCAAACAACCAAAAGACTTAGAATGCATCAAACCATAACCTCTAAACTGTAAAATTTCAAACAATTGACGCGCCTTATGAAATAGAGCCTTGCACATTGCATATACCAGGTGAGTCAATAAAAAGGCCCGGTGTTTGAAAAAATGCTGCTCCCTCAATATCAAAGCAATAATATCGAAAACTGTCTTGTTTTATTCCTGATATGTCCAATTAGGTTCAGTAAATTACCTGGCTTTAATTTGACATTCCTTGCTATCGATATGGGAGATTTTCTACAGAAAGCCGCTTTCGAAAACCTGCAAAATGAAGGAAACGACAACAAAATTCCCCTTATTTTCCTTCATTGCAATAATGACACTCACATGCATTCGTGCATTTTTCCTCTTGGGAGAATGGAATCCCCCTGAATAAGTTATTCATACTAGGGGGAAGACGTTTTCATCCCCCTTTGAAAATCCCTTGTCAAATCTTAACGGAGTGGCCAGTTTCAGCCAGGAAAACTTGTGAAAGTTATTGAACATGTTAGCTATTCAACTGGATGTTTCAAAATAATATCATTGCTCATATATTCAGGGAGCAGTAGCCTTTCAAACGCCGGGCCTTTTTGACTCTCCAGGTATAACAAGACACCAAATTCAGTTAATTTCGCTAGTTTTTACAACTCTTTCAGCAATACAATTAGAAGCAGCAGAGAACATAGTTAAAAAAAACCATTTGCAGAGTTTGCCCACACAGTACATGCTTTAGGTTCATAAACACTAACTTATTTGAAAATTCTTAAATTGCTTGAGAATTCTTTGATTTGATGTTCTTGTGCACAATGCCTGTACTGTAGTGCACCTGGGTGGAAAATTCCTTTTTGATACACCAAAGTTTTACGCCAGGCCAATTGTTGAAAGACAATAGACCATTGTTTTACCATTGTTCTTGAGTTGCTCCACACCAAAGATATTTGGCATAACATACATGTTTTCCAGTGCACAGCCAAAGAGTACGGACAATTCGCATTTTAACAACACTAGAATTCTAAAGAATTCTTAAGGATTTTCAAGAATTCTTCACATTATGATAAGAATTGTTGAGCCATGTGAAAGATTGTAAATTTTTGAAACAAGAATTCTGTAGAAGCTAAGCATATCCTTGAGAATTCCTGAGAATTCTTAGGCCAGAAACAGATATTGCAAGAGTTTCTGAGCAGTTATTCAAATGTCATTAAAGGGAATGTCAGCATATAAAAGTGTGGCTCTTTAAAGCTACTTATGGTCAAATTCTAGCCTATCAGATATCTAACATTGATCAGTTATCCAAATATGGTTTGACAGGTGTCAAAGTCCATTGTCCTTGTACAACTATTTTCATCAAAGGCTTATATACGCTCAGATTCCCTGTCAATTCCAACCAAGGTTGCATTGTAAATTTTTGAAACAAGAATTCTGTAGAAGCCAAACATATCCTTGAGAATTCCTGAGAATTCTTAGGCCAAAAACAAATATCCCAAGAGCATTAAATATTTCATTTTGAAAAAAACAAACCTCCATAGCTTGGCGTCTTCTCCTCATCTTATCGGCAATGGTCCTATTTTTGATAAATTATGAAAAGGTAAAATTTGTAAAAGTTCAAATATTTATGAGAATGTATATTGTATATACATATATACGTGTGTACAAAAACAACTTCAAATGGGTAAAACAAACCTTAGCCATTTCGGGTCCATGAACTTTCAACTTTTGTATTTCTTAGACAGTATTTGGGCCATTAAGATTGGAGCCTCCACCCCCTCCCCCTTAACGGCCTTATCCAACCGGCTTAAAACAGGTTATAGGCCTCAGCTCAAGAGCGTTGAT
The DNA here is from genome assembly GCA_004194395.1 of Aurelia aurita complex sp. Pacific. NCBI lineage: Eukaryota > Metazoa > Cnidaria > Scyphozoa > Semaeostomeae > Ulmaridae > Aurelia > Aurelia aurita complex sp. Pacific. The sequence continues at coordinate 229,307 of REGL01000146.1, forward strand.
AATAATAATGGCCTACCAATGACAGTAGCCAAAGTTGACAGGTATTAGTACAACCTCAGACCATGATAAGTTTACAAAATGTGCACGGAATATATGTGCACCTGGCTATTTTTTATAAACAAAGACTCTTAATTGTTCTTCTTCCTTTTTTTACTTGAAATTGCGCGTGGAAGATATTCAGGCCACACAACATTAAAAGCACTCTGGATCTCAGAGAATTTAACACTTTTACCTGTTTTCAGTTTCTTAACGATAACGGTCTAGGGTAAAGCCCCCCCTCCTTAACAGCCAAATGCCGTTAAAAATATGAAAATTGAAAGCGAATGGCCCCTCTTATAGTTCGTCTCAAATTAGATATCACATGTCCATGAAAAAAATGCCCACAATAAATGAAGCAACAACTTAAAGTGTTTCGCATTATGAATGGTTTTGCATTTGCAAATTGCATGTCACATATTATTTGAGACAGACTCTAAGGTCTATTCTGGGTCTGACACGCTAAACATCTTTGTTTGGTCAGGTTTGCTGGGAAAAACTTTGGGGCCATCGACAATCAATTTTCGTCACAGTTAACGGAATAGGGCCGTTAGGGGGGAGAGGGTCCAGCCCCAATCCGTTAAAAATCCCACTTTTGTAACGAAAATTGAAATAAGCAATATTCATTATCAATCTTTAAAGAATAACAAGTAGCAGTAAATTTTTTGGCAGCGGACTACGTAATTTTGACGTCGCGATCTAGACGAAAAAGTCGCGGTAGGCTGTAGGCAGGTAGGCCCAACTGAAAGACACATATAGGCCTATAATGAGAGTGGCGGTAGGCCTACGACAGAAGAAAATCTAGTGATAAATCTAGTGGTCCGTTAAGAAGGGGGGAGGGGGGGGGGGTCAGCAGTTAACGGCCCAATTCCGTTAACTGTGACGAAAATTGTTTGTCGATGACCCCTTAATTGCTTTCTCACTCAGATGATCTGATAAACACCTTCACACGTCAGTGAAAAATCTCATCAATATGAGAATTTTTGAGAAAAACAGCAAAAAACCAGGATGCAAAATTTGCATGATACAGTTTCAAAAACAATAAGCAACATAATACCCATCCATGATAACGAGAAGTCTCTATGCTTGTTCTTGTAGGTAGAGTGTTTCGCTTGGTTTTTGTTTAGGCCCAAATGAATGTGGTGATTTTTAATTGCTTTCCATTTCAGCAACAATGGCAGAAAGTCCTTTGCTATCTTCCAGGCAAAAACTCAGCCTTCTTCTTGACATCCCTCCGTTATCGGAACTGCCTTTAAACATGGTTTCGGCATCAGTGTTTGCACTTTATATAGCAAGCAACTGGATTTGTCAATTCAAATATTTTGACTTCGACGCGCCATTTTCTTTTGACGACGCGTTCAAAATGAATTGGATGAAATTGCGCCCTTCTGTATTTCACATTCCTACGCAGTGTCCCGTACATTGGAAAACTCAACGAGTCTTTCGGGGGGCGGTAAAAAGACCCTCGCGGTTCATAGGCCTGTTCCCCAGGGGGGGGGGTACTCTGGTATAATCAGGATAGGGATGCCCAGGTTAGACTGATGACAATTCGGCGTAAATTTCGCTCGTTTTTTTGTATTTTGATTTCATTCAATTCAATTAGTAGTTCAACTCAATAGCGAGCGAAAACTAGGGACGAACTGTAATAAGTCTATGCCCAGGTTACTTTTTTGGGCCTAAAATTTAGGCAAGGGTTATATTTTTGGGTCAATCATTTACACAATTATTTTTTTGGGTTCAAAAAAGTCTGGCTTACTTTTTTGGGTCTCAAATATAAGAAAAAGTAAAAAAATTGGGGAAAATATAATTTACAAACAAAATTAGAGCCAAGTAGCAGTATTAAAATAAAAAACCTAAATATCCAAACACATTATGAGAAATCTAATCAGTTAGGGCATTTTCATGCAGATTTAAGGTGCTGATTTCATAACTTTTGGGTATGTAAGGTCGGAAGAATTATTTTTTTGGGTCTATTTTCATGCTAGAAATTACTTTTTTGGGTTGATGCGTTGTACCCCAGCCTGAGCACCCCTATCCTAAATATACCTGAGTACCCCCCTGGGGCCTGTTCGCGAGGGTTGCGATGTATATGTATATAAAATTCTGCCATAACAAATTGAAAATTAAATGGCTAAAAGCATACCCAGCTTCAAATGGCGGGGACATTAAAAAGCCAGTGCGACCTTGTTTCCATAAATGGTCCCTTTAGAGGTGTCATTGAAAGAAAGGTTTTCGAAACCATGAAACGAAACGCCCATGTTATGTAAACGAAACCAAAAAAGGGGGAATGAGAAATGACAGCTGAAAACTCCAAACATATTTTCTATTTAAAACTCTTTCTAAAAAATGAACTCTCAAATCTCTGTAGAAAGAAGACAGATTTCAGGAAATGATTATTGATTATTCCAGAAACGTTTTCATTTTGTTTGCATGGAAAATTTACTGCACTGCAGATAAATCAGAGAAATTTAGCATTCAAAAATAAGAGGAATCATTCAGATAAATTTAGCACTCAAATCATCAGAATTCTCTATTATGCGTGGTATCATTTGGTAGCTCAAGGCTAAAATTGATCATAGCATGACATCAAGACAGGACACATAACCAGGCGGTCGAATTCTCTTTCTTTCTTTGAATCTTCCTTTCTGCTAATTTTTCTTTTGGAAAACAAATGGCTGAGGAGGTGTATTGTTTTCAAGTTTCGAATCTGCAATATTGCGCAGATGAACACAAACTAAAATCACAATAAGGTGATTGTAATCAAAAATTTGCAATGGTGTTTTGAGAGATAAATATAATCTCTATTCACAAAGGGCTAAAATGTAAACAAAGAGGCAAGCAAAATGATAGGATATCACAATTTTTGTTGGGTGGGAAGCTGAAGACTCACGCTTATGTTGTTTCACTGTTTCACTGGGTTCACTCAGAAACTTACCCGAAATTTACTTCGTGATTTTGAAGAGAGCAGACGAGAAGGAGTGAGGACGGATTGACAAGGTAAGCATACAGAGAACTCTGGAGAACAATGTTTATGTTCCTCTCCTCATCTTTGTACAAGTAATTGTTTTGCACTCGACTAAGAACTCGACTAAGAATTTGAGCCAATGTCTAAAGTGTCTAGATTTTGAGTGCTCTGAGTAGCTCAGATTTAAACGTTCCACAACCTCAGGGGGGCACTCAGCAATCAGCACATGCACATACGGGGAGATAAGTCCGATATTTTTGGGTCAGAATATTGCGGAAAGTAATATTTTTGGGTTAGATTAAAAGTTACTAGAGTATAAAATCAATTACAAAAATATCAATTGTCGTGATAAGCAAAGATGTCAGTTACAAAAATGATAAGGCACATTAAATTGTGCTCGTTTATTGCAAGCAAGATTCAGATTTCAGCTTGGAACATTTTAACAGGAAGGTTTTTACCAAATTTAAACTGTGCTGGTCCTCTTGGCTAAACAAACCAGATAAATTCATTCCACGTGCTAAGCTGATTAACGTTTGGGTATACATTGGCTATCTTGGTTTCGAGGCATCCTCTTGAAACTGTGGGCACATCATGACAAAGTGAACCTCATCTCCAAGAACTTGTATTCCTATTGAAAGGCAGTATTTCAGTGCCTATCAGATCTGGATTCTGGGTATCTTATTTTTTCCAATCCGTCCAGCTTCTATTTCAAGGTTGTGTGCACTCATTCTTAACTTTGAGAAGCACTGCCTCTTTTCAAAGTCGTTATCTCGTCTAAATATGTTTCGAATTTGAAAAGATGTTCATGGAGATTAGCCAAGGTGTGATTTTCGAAGGAGCATCTAACCTTTGATTTCATAGTAGGTACGTTATCACTTGGTAGAATATCATATCAGATATTTACAGATGTCAAGGTATAAAATGAGCTGATGCCTGATATTTGTAATATGTTTTGGTTGTTATTGAAGCTAAACTAACATTTACTGAAAATTTATCGGACTGACCCCCTCCCCGTATGCGTATTTGCTGAGTGCCCCCCCCCCCTCCCTGTGTCCATAACCATCTTCAGTTGCACTACCTGTGTCCTCCTGAACATTTCAAGAGAANTACGCAACTATAACACAGGGTAAGAAGGTACAAAAATGACCAACAGCAAGCACAGGGGACAAAGAAATACAATTTTTTATCAACAATTATTTCGAAAGATAATTTCTATTTTTAGCAACGATTAATTCCTGGTTTCCCTGTGTTTAGAGGTGTCATTGAAAGAAAGGTTTTCGAAACCATGAAACGAAACGCCCATGTTATGTAAACCAAACCAAAAAAAAGGGGAATGAGAAATGACAGCTGAAAACTCCAAACATATTTTCTATTTGAAACTCTTTCTAAAAAATGAACTCTCAAATCTCTGTAGAAAGAAGACAGATTTCAGGAAATGATTATTGATTATTCCAGAAACTTTTTCATTTTGTTTGCATGGAAAATTTACTGCACTGCAGATAAATCAGAGAAATTTAGCATTCAAAAATAAGAGGAATCATTCAGATAAATTTAGCACTCAAATCATCAGAATTCTCTACTACGTATTATGCGTGGTATCATTTGGTAGCTCAAGGCTAAAATTGATCATAGCATGAAATCAAAACAGGACACATAACCAGGCGGTCGAATTCTCTTTCTTTCTTTGAATCTTCCTTTCTGCTAATTTTTCTTTCGGAAAACAAATGGCTGAGGAGGTGTATTGTTTTCAAGTTTCGAATCTGCAATATTGCGCAGATGAACACAAACGAAAATCACAATAAAGTGATTGTAATCAAAAATTTGCAATGGTGTTTTGAGAGATAAATATAATCTCTATTCACAAAGGGCTAAAATGTAAACAAAGAGGCAAGCAAAATGACAGGATATCAACAATTTTTGCTGGGTGGGAAGCTGAAGACTCACGCTTATGTTGTTTCACTTTTTCACTGGGTTCACTCAGAAACTTACCCGAAATTTACTTCGTGATTTTGAAGAGAGCAGACGAGAAGGAGTGAGGACGGATTGACAAGGTAAGCATACAGAGAACTCTGGAGAACAATGTTTATGTTCCTCGTCTTTGTACAAGTATGAGGTGATTTTACAACAAGTATTGTACAAGAAAGAATTTAAAGTAAGAACTCGACTAAGAATTTGAGCCAATGTCTAAAATGTTTAGATTTTGAGTGCTCTGAGTAGCTCAGATTTAAACGTTCCACAACCTCAGGGGGGCACTCAGCAATCAGCACATGCACATACGGGGAGATAAGTCCGATATTTTTGGGTCAGAATATTGCGGAAAGTAATATTTTTGGGTTAGATTAAAAGTTACTAGAGTATAAAATCAATTACAAAAATATCAATTGTCGTGATAAACAAAGATGTCAGTTACAACAATGATAAGGCACATTAAATTGTGCTCGTTTATTGCAAGCAAGATTCAGATTTCAGCTTGGAACATTTTAACAGGAAGGTTTTTACCAAATTTAAACTGTGCTGGTCCTCTTTGCTAAATAAACCAGATAAATTCATTCCACGCGCTAAGCTGATTAACATTTGGGTATACATTGGCTATCTTGGTTTCGAGGCATCCTCTTGAAACTGTGGGCACATCATGACAAAGTGAACCTCATCTCCAAGAACTTGTATTCCTAATGAAAGGCAGTATTTTCAGTGCCTATCAGATCTGGATTCTGGGTATCTTATTTTTTCCAATCCGTCCAGCTTCTATTTCAAGGTTGTGTGCACTCATTCTTAACTTTGAGAAGCACTGCCTCTTTTCAAAGTCGTTATCTCGTCTAAATATGTTTCGAATTTGAAAACCGTCTTTATTTGAGCATAAGTACAAAGTTTTTTATCCTGCACAAGATGTTCATGGAGATTAGCCAAGGTGTGATTTTCGAAGGAGCACCTAACCTTTGATTTCATAGTAGGTACGTTGTCACTTGGTAGAATATCATATCAGATATTTACAGATGTCAAGGTATAAAATGAGCTGATGCCTGATATTTGTAATATGTTTTGGTTGTTATTGAAGCTAAACTAACATTTACTGAAAATTTATCGAACTGACCCCCTCCCCGTATTCGTATTTGCTGAGTGCCCCCCCCCCCGCCCTGTGTCCATAACCATCTTCAGTTGCACTACCTGTGTCCTCCTGAACATTTCAAGAGAAGGTTATTTGAAGCCTTTGTTAAAAAACATCTATTCAATAGATGTGAGAATTTTATATAGAATACCGAAAAATATCTATTCATCAGATATGAAGAGTTTAAATGTAATGAAGAACATCAAAAACCATTTATTCAATGCAATTGTTGTTTTAGAGCCTTGGAACATAATCTAACGTGCTAAAATTAGCACAAGGGGGCAGTATTCAGCTTGTGTCCATGTCCTACCTTTCTTTTTCAGCGTATCACTTGTCCGTGACTTTTCCATCTCTACCAATTTTCCACGCAATTTTTATACTGCTGACTCACTTGAGTTGCAATTTACACGATTTGTCTATGTTGGTGAAGGTAAAGTTGTGTCTTTAGCGTCAAGCACTGGGATCACAGAAGTAGCTTAGTCCGCGACCGAGTCCACAACCCCTTGTCATGATGCGTAAGTGATGGCGCTCTACCGGGTATCCCCCGGGTATATCCAACGCTGTCCGCCTGACTGTTCTGGTTGCAAAGTCAGAGGATTACACCACTGTGCCACAAGACGTTTTATTTGAGTGCAAGCTATCGGGTGAGTCTATAAAAATAATCCCTGTTTGAAAAATCACGATTCCTTGAATATCAAGATGGTGATATTGGAAAACATACCATTTGACAGCAGACATGTTCAAATGGACCTCGCTATTTCCCTAACTGAAATCGGCCTCTCAATTCTGAATTTATGAAGAATTTTCTCCAGAAAGCCCATTTCTAGAATTAGGGAGCAGTCATAAATACTTGCAGGGACCGGGGCGGAAGCAAATGAGGAGGGGTCTGAAAATTTTGAGGGTAAATTTATTGGGGTCTGAAACTCTTATAGGAATTTATGCTGAGGTCTGAAAATAAATGTGCCACATTCTTGAGTATTTTTGACAAAAATTCAATTTGGTAGATTTTAGCTTAAAAGTTTATCAGTTTTCTCAAAAAAGTTAGACATCAATTTTTTTTGTCTGGTCACTTCTTTCTTCTTTTCTTCAATTGAATTCTTCTTTGTTTGGTTTGATGCTTTTGTGACAGTCTGGTTCTTCACTCGTATTGCGCTGTCAGGGGTCTGACATTTTTTGGTGAAAATTAGATGGGGTCTGAAATTTTTCATCGCTAGAATGTAGGGGTCTAAAAATTTTTGGGCAAATTTTCAAAATGCTTTCACCCCCTCCCTGTTATTAATAATGACAGGTCCCTTATTCAAAAAAGGCCCACAACATTCCCGAGCTTTCTGCCTTATCTCAATGTGCTCAACACATTCTAACATGTGTTATCCTCTTGGGAAGATGAAATCGTCCGGAATAATGCTGTTTTGCTCCCAGGGATGACATTTTCATCTCCCAAAGGGAAAAAACATGCCAAAGCATGTACAAGTCATTGCTATAAAGCATAGGCATGCGAGAAATTTGGTCGTGATTTTATGCAATATTTGGAAGTTTCTTGGAGGGGCTTCCTCGAGAAAATCTCTTATAATTTCAGAACGGAGCAGCCTATCTCAGGCAGGTAGAATTTAGAATATATTGCGACATGTTCACTTTTGAATGACTTATTTGCAAACATTATGGTCTTGATATCGAGGGATCTGTGATCTTTCAAACAGGGATTCATTTTCTTTTACTCACCCAGTGTATTGATCGTCAAATGGAGGCGTCTAAATAACAGCATTAAAAATCCTACTATGTCTATCTAAATTTTTTAGCTAGAGATTGCATATCTCAGTGTTGCAGTATGTGGTATCAGCATTTTATCAATTGCTAAATTTTGAGTTTATTTGTAGGTTTTAATGAAGCTCACGCGAAGCAGAAAGCATCAAAAGAAGAGCTGTTATTGACAAAGTCTGCAAACAAAGTATTAAACCGAAGTTGTACTGTCAACAAAAGCATATCAAATAAAGAGGAAACCTTCTCCAGATATCACAGTTGTGCACAAGCTCCATTTATGATCAGCACTAGCAAGTAAATATTGACGAAAAAGACCTGCAATTGTTAATTAAAAACAAGAGAGTTATCACACGTATAACAAAGAAGTTGGCTGCAATGCACAGTGATCAATGATTTCAATCGTCTCCTTCTGCGTGTAAAATAATCTTTCTTGTTAATCAAACTTCGAAGCGGAGTCGGTGGCTTTCGAAGTTTCCAAGCATGATCAAGGAGGCTTGAATGTTGTGTTTGGAAGCATAATTGAATTATTTCGACGTATGAAACACTTTGCAGGCAGCTAAGGAAGAGATTGATTTAATTGTCTTTGGAAGAGACTTCTGTTGTTTGTCGACTATCATTGTTATTGTAACTGTGGTATTTCTACTCCAGATACAAGTCAAAGCAGCAGAGACTCGTTAACGCCACATTCNAAAGCATCAAAAGAAGAGCTGTTATTGACAAAGTCTGCAAACAAAGTATTAAACCGAAGTTGTACTGTCAACAAAAGCATATCAAATAAAGAGGAAACCTTCTCCAGATATCACAGTTGTGCACAAGCTCCATTTATGATCAGCACTAGCAAGTAAATATTGACGAAAAAGACCTGCAATTGTTAATTAAAAACAAGAGAGTTATCACACGTATAACAAAGAAGTTGGCTGCAATGCACAGTGATCAATGATTTCAATCGTCTCCTTCTGCGTGTAAAATAATCTTTCTTGTTAATCGAACTTCGAAGCGGAGTCGGTGGCTTTCGAAGTTTCCAATCATGATCAAGGAGGCTTGAATGTTGTGTTTGGAAGCATAATTGAATTATTTCGACGTAGGAAACACTTTGCAGGCAGCTAAGGAAGAGATTGATTTAATTGTCTTTGGAAGAGACTTCTGTTGTTTGTCGACTATCATTGTTATTGTGACTGTGGTATTTCTACTCCAGATACAAGTCAAAGCAGCAGAGACTCGTTAACGCCACATTCAACTTTGCAATGATTTGCAATTGATTGCTGCTGAAACCATTCTTGAGTGAAGTCCATGAGTCGGCGGGGAAAACAGCTATCGTATGAAGCTAATTCCATCAAATTCAATTATCAAGCCGTTAAAATTCAATTGATGCGATCTTCTGCGTGCCTTGTTATTTTGTCATCCACATAGCAACGGAACATCTAAATTCTCAAGAGTAGCATGCGAGTCTGTGGGAAAAACAACTATCATATGAAGCTAATTCCATCAAATTCAATCATCTAGCCGTTAGAATTCAATTGATGCGATCTTTTATTGCGTGCCTCGTTATTTTTTCATCCACATAGCAACGGAACATCTAAATTTTCAAGAGTAGCATGCGAGTCGGCGGGGAAAACAACTATCGTATGAAGCTAATTCCATCAAATTCAATCATCTAGCCGTTAAAATTCAATTGCTGCAATCTTCTGCGTGCCTTGTTATTTTGTCATCCTCATAATAACAAAACATCTAAATTTTCAAGAGTAGCATGCGACACTTATTGAACGTATCTATACAGCATTTGAGCTCTAAGAACGTAGATTCTGCTTTCCTGTCGGTATGTCATCATTATTTTTAGTTAAAAAAAGTCACCAACAAATATGATTTCTATCTATAAAGTAGTTATGAAATATTTCATCAACACAGACCTGGAATTAAACAACGTGATAATAACAACACTGGCGAGCGTTTGTCAACAGCTGAAGGGCCTGATCTGATAAATTGGTTTCACGTTGAAGTACACATTGGATTTGTTAATACATACCACAAGGTCCTTTCGCAATCAATTTGACAGGCTATGGTGAAGAATGTAAATGATGTATGTATGTTGATGATCTGATAGCAGGCTGTACTCGCATCATCAATCGGTTGTTGCAGCACGAGTTACTCGCTAAGCCTTCCAAAGCCTAACCAAAGTGCATTGCCAACCCAGCCCTTTCACAAGAAAAGCCAAATTGTAACTGTATTTATGTTGATGATCTGATAGCAGGCTGTAGTTGATATCACATCGTCACTTGATCGTTGCTAAGCGAGTTACTCGCTAGAATCAATCAAAGTCTAGCCAAAGTGCGCTGTCAACACAATACTTCACATTCAAAGCCAACCAGTAAAAGGAAATGTTCGTGCATGTAGATGATGTATTTTGATGACTCCATATCTGGTTGTATTGGAGCTCATACCAATTGATCACTGCAGATCGAGGTACCCATAAAACCAAACCAGCCTTGTCACACTGCACTGCCTTCTCAATCCTTTCAATTGAAGCCTGCCAGTAACAGGGGATGTCAACTTATCATTGTGTGCATGTGTTTGATTGATTCAATAGCAAGCTTTGTTTGAGTTCACACTAATCAACAACCAATCAATCGTTGGAGAAGGACTGGTCAGGTAAACTCTAACAAAGCCTGGAGTCAAAGGGCACTGCCAACGCAGTCCTTTTACAATCAAAGCCAAATTGTAACGGGAGATATTAGTTGATTGTTGTGCGTATGTTGATGATTAGATAGCTGGCTTTATTTGATCCAACATCAATTAATCAATAAATCATTGGGGAACAACTTACCCACTAAGATCAATGAAAACCGAATCCCTTCCAAACTTTACTAGCTACCAACCTCTCACAATGGAAGTGTGCACCGATACATTGTGGCCAATGTATGTCTCAAAGGGAAACCTGATCGCCTGGAGTGTCACTATTGCAGCTTTGATTCCACTTAGTGTAATACTAAATGTGGTGTTGATCGTTGCAATGTTTAAAACGGGAGAAATCAAAAGTTTCACGTCTCATTTTGTTATACTCATGAGTCTATCAGACATGGGATTAGGAGCAGTTGTCTTGCCAATGATATTTTCCATGCTTACTTTCGACAAGCTAAGAACGAATTGCAAATACCAAAAAGCTGTTTTGTTCTCTGTTTGTTTATTTGCATATACATCATTTTTCATGTTAATGGCAATAGCAATGGATCGATATTTTCTCATCACAAAACTGGCCAAGTACAAATCAGTAATGACCAAGTTTCGATTCAAGGTCATAGTAGTGGTGATTATGCTTGCCTCGTTATCATGCGCTGTCATAACCTCTATCTCATACACGTTCTGTTTGCATATGATCTTTGTGAGCACTATCGTTGTGGTGATCGGCACAATTTACGTCCTTTACGCGAAACTTGTACGCCATATCGACAGGCGATCCAATACCGTCACCAGGTGTAATGCTTCTACAAACGAAAGGCTGGTTTCAAGGAAGAGTATTCGTCGAAAACGCGATGTTTCGGTGGTAAAGACCGTAAAGTTGCTACTCGCGATGATTTTCGTCCTATACATGCCGTACAATATTATTTCATCTGTCTGGTCCTATTACAGATTTCAAGTGAAGCAAAATCCTGGTAACGCACTGAACATTGCAGAGTTCTGGTCATACGTGTTGATATATTTAAACTGTTCTGCGAATGCTGTCATTTATGGTCATGGCAACGGAAAAATCCGAAGATATGTCAAGAGTATATTTTGCAAAGGGCTGCGAGATAAAACAAATTTCAACAGAACTAACGAAGATACTGAATCTGAATTTTCAAGAGCTCAAGAAGAGAGAAATTCACCTCGTATCTCACGACCACAAACTCATTCCACTAAGATTGTTCTCTCTGCGAGTTCTGACTGCGTACCTGGAAATAGCGTATAGCCTGGGGCGTATGGAGACTTTTAGATTTGATTTGAGGAAGGGGGCTGGCTGGCTGTAAAAATGCACAAATAGTTGCTTTGCAAATTGTAATAAGTTAAATAAAAACCCCAGGGGGGGACGGCACAAGCACATACGGGAAGGTAAGTACAATATTTCTGGGTTAGAATATTGCAGAAATTGATATTTCTTGGTCAAAATGAACTCTATGTTCATGATATTTTTTGGCATCAAATATTGCAAAACTGATATTTCTGGGTTCGTTAGAGGCAATCCTGCCCACTATTCGCATCGTTTAAAGATACAACCACTATCTATCGTTTTATGCATGTTTACAGGTGTCTGTGTATAAATTGACTGCTATTTTTGGGTTGCCTGAACATTTCTTGGGCGGACTCCGTGGCATGCGATTTTGCTAAACGTCCCCCCCCTGGATAAAAAACAGTAAACGAATTTAGAAAATGCAACAAACTCAAGCGGATATTCCATTCAGAAAATTGCTTTGCTGAAAAATGCGACAATTTCTTATGAAATCAATCTCGTGATGACGAGGCTATTAATTTAATTGGTTTTTCGAGTGTTCATATCATATAGCTAATTTCCTAAAGGATGCATTTCGCAATACATTTCGCATAATACAGTAACTCCCCGCATATAAGAACCTGCAGAATTAAGAACCTAGAGGCTGTTTTCCTTAACTTATGCACCTTGTAATTAAGAACCTGTTTCAGTTTGATGAAAAGTATGTTCTTATTGCAGGGGTAGTAAAGTTGATGCTTGATCGTCGTTATTAAGCTGCCTGGTTCTTAAAAAAGTAGGTTCTTATATGCGGGGGTTTACTGTAGTATGCATTTCGCAAGGATATCATTTCACTTGGAATATCAGCTTTACCTGACGTTTCGTTTTCAATTCATCAGAAAAATGTAGCTCTGATCATGTTATGTAGCCTGCATGCAAACTATACCTTTCTGCTGCTGAGCAGAGCCAATGAGGACAGACAGAACCCTCATTCGCTCTCACTCTCCTTCGCAGTGGAAGCTAAAGTCTGCATGTAGAGGCATAGACGATGCAGGCTAAAGTTTTTAATGAAGCGAAAGCGATTCTTCTGTAATGATTCATTCATTATGTGAACAATAACACGAAATGAAGCAAGTAAATACCGTAAACTTTAGCCTGCCCGCAGAATACTTTTCCTTTCATTTTCATAGAGTTCGGCGCACAAGCTAGGAAACTTTTGTTTATCAAGGATGCCAAAGTAGATTTGGCCGTTCCTTATCGCCAATTGGTTTTCGGACAGAAAAACAAGGACAGATTTTGTAATACAATAGCAACAGTTGCGTTTGATTTACACCTCAATTAAAAATGATTAGCGACTGCAGACAAAGGAAATTCTCTCAACCAGTAATTCAGAACAAACCAAGCCGCCAAAGTTTTCCCGAAACTAGTAGGGCAAACTCTCGCCTTGTGCAAGCGAAAAGTGGTTTTTAACAGAAGTTATGTGCCTATAACGAAAGAAGAAGGGCAAATCTAAAGTTCTGTCTGGCAGATTTTGTTTATTTGATTCTGAAGCCGAAAAGAAGGCATTGTAATTCTCGCATAATTAGGGCATAAATGAAACGACTACAAAACAGCTCCTGAATCAAATAAACCAAATCCGCCAGACAGAACTTTAGATTTGCCCTTCTTCTTTCGTTATAGGCACATAACTTCTCTTAAAAACCACCTTTCGCTTGCACAAGGCGAGAGTTTGCCCTTCCAGTTTCGAGGAAACCTTTGCGGCTTTGTTTGTTTTGAATTACTGGTTGAGAGAACTTCCTTTGTCTGCAGTCGCTAATCGCTTTGAATTGGGGTGTCAATCAAACGCAGCTTTTGCAATTGTATTACACAGAAGTGCTTCTTGTGTAAGGGTGAACGTGGCGTGGAACGATCTATTTCTGTTGCAGTCAAATTATCCAAAACTTATGAAATATTCAAAAAACCTATCAGCAATGCCAGCAGCGAATGCTTATCCACTCTTTCGTGCTACTGCTATAGTATTACTTTATTAATATTTATTAGATCGTTTTGTAAATAAGATTATTTGGTTTTGTATGCTTTTCTTTTAGATTTTAGTAACTGTATGTCTATGAACAGCCCACTGTAGATCAGTCCTTTGAATGAGGTGGCCACCATGCCTAAAGAATTGATATCAAATCAAATCACTCAAGCCACTTGAATATTTTTCAATTGTGTTTGGGGTGTCCGGAAACCATAAAACCGCTCAAAATTTTCGCAAAAATCAACAAACCGAGCGATATTGTACGTAAAGCTGAAAAACTGCGTGGAAGATTCGGTAAAACCGAAAATAATGCAGCAGTCAATTAAGTTGCAATGTAACAACAGTACATTGTACACCATAGTATCTTGTGAGTTCAACAATAGCATGAGTTGCTTTTGTTGACACCTCAATTCAAAGCGATTAGTGATTGCAGACAAAGAAAATTCTCTCAACCAGCAATTCAAAA
>REGL01000146.1:261669-272980 GCA_004194395.1 Aurelia aurita complex sp. Pacific
TATAGCAAAGATTACAAGAGGCAGCAAAAGGGCTAAAGCCTTTAGCATCAAATATTGCAGAAAATTACAAACGTTCATGAAGGGGAATTTCTTAAGGAGGAGCTCTCTCGTAAAGGTAGATAAGCGAATCAAGGAGGAGAGAGCATCCTAATGTGCATCAGATTTTGTTGTATTTAAAACGATAACCAATCGTTTTTTTATTGTTACAGCTACAGTACTCTTGAAATTTCACACTGAAGTTCTATGGTGCGCACAACAGCATAGGTTCCAAATCTTTAAAATGCTGGTGTAAAATTGAGTGACCAATTTCTTTGAACTGAATGACTTCAAAGAAACTTTAGCTATTTCTCTATAAATCTACCGTTGAAATTTTCTGAAATCTTCAATATTTTCAGAATTAGAGCGTTTTTCTTCTTTTTCAAGAATTCAAGAACAATTTTCAAAACAACTTAAAACCATCGTAATTTCTAAACTGGTTGACGCAACATGAAATAGTTTCGAAGAAAACCATAGTTTATGAATGCCTATATTATGGTATCAAGCAAACATCTGTCACTCATCTGGTTTATGATTTAGAAAATTGATGAGGTCACATCCTCAAATGAGTTGAAATGTAAGATGCGCTGTAATTTCGAAAAATATTCTAATTTCTGGAAATTCCAATGGTAGAATTATAGATTAGTATCTAAAGTTTCTTTCAAGCCATTCAATCAGAAGAAATAGGTCATAGAATTTTACACCCACCTTTTTACGCCGAGCTAAAGATTTGGAACCTATGCTGCGCACAACAAAGGCTCTCACCTCATTTTTCATACCTTTTCAATCATGCTATTTCCTATCTGCACCAGTGTGGATCTCATCCCAACCATTTACACAAGACCTTTTGGGATTAGATCCAAACAGGATCATTTTTGAAAGCAATCCCATTTGGGTAGTATGGATATCAGAAATGGGATTGGCTCTCTGAGGTTCCATGTAAATGCAACAAATTGAATGAGCCAGTTTGGGATCCGATCTGTGAGGGTCTGATCGTGTAAACATGGTCTTAGAGACTAAATTTACCCTTGTTTTAGGTTCGTTAGCGTGTGATTTTACGTTATAAAGGCAGCTCTGTTTGCGTAGAACTTTATAGTTTGGTGTTTTCTTGGAGGTCAAATAGAATTTTGTGATTTAGAAAACAACAAAGTGAAACAGTTTCAGTTTTCCTTCAGCAATTTCTTTGTAAATACATTGTTTTATGGGAAACTAGAAGACACACTACTGAAAGTGAAACTTGATTGGCAAACTCGATTGCACTTAGCTAGTCCTTTAATCCCAGTGCTTTCTTTCTTAGCATTACCTCAGTATCTAGCCAGATGCATACCATTTTTGATTTTTTATTTGAAATAGTCATGAAAACATAGGAGACAAAAATTTAAAAAAAGTGTCATTTCTAATGTAGAAACCCTTCTAAAAATCTCAATACTCAAATAATGAACATTCTTAATTAAGAAAGTTTCATTTCGGTACTGTGTCTTCTAGTTTCCCATAAAACAATAGATATCTTAATGGTTGAAAGAAAACTGAAACTCTTTCATGATACATACATACATACATACATACATTCTTTATTTCTTAAGGCAGGTTGGAAAAGGCAGCTCAAGAGCTGATGTGGACCTGCCATCTAAACTAATTATTAATGTTATGAAGTGAAAAAAAAGAGTTAATGAAAACCTAATGTAATTTGTGCAAAAATAACGTAAAGTATTGTTTTGTTCTTTTTAGAAATATAAATAGTCACTTTTTCTTTTCTTTATACAACTTGTTTCTTTTGAAAAGCTAATGTTATCAAGGTTGTTATGTTTCAATTTCATTTTAAACATATCTTTATTTGTGCACTGTCTCATGTCATTTGTCAATGAGTTCCAAGCCTGCGTTCCTCTGTATCTGATGGAGTTTCGTGCAATTTCTGTTTTTGGTCTTATTATTTCGAAGTTGTTCCTTGATCGTGTCTTATTATGACCACTTTTTCTGCACAGCTCTAGTACATCAGGGTGTGTCCTTCCGTAATAGATATCATGCATAATGATGCTGGATATTGATTGGACTTGACTGTTCTATTTGCAAAACCAGTGGGCTACAATTTGGCACCACATAGCACCTTCAAGGAAAGCAATCTGTCATTTCTGGTCCATGTCATTTCAGAGGGACCATTATGGAAACAAGGTCGTATTGACCTTTTTAATGCTATCCCTACCATTTTTAACCTGGGGTGTTTTAGATTAAATATTTAGCTTTTGCCATTAAATTTTATATAGCTCACTTTCTTTTTCTTAATTTGATATTGTAATTAATTTGATGGCAAAAATTATTCAATACATATACTATACATACAAAGGTCCATTTTTACACCCTCTTTCAACTTTTTTTACTCTAGCTACGCCAACATGTGTGACACCATCACCACTTGGCCTTGAAAACGGAGAAATAAAGGACCCACAGATGTCAGCATCAAATGCCATCAAAAGCACCAATAATACTGCAGCTGAAGCCAGGATTAATGTTGGAAATGGCTGGTGCACTACAAAGGTCTCTCCTGACCCTTACATCATCATTGATCTTGGAAGTATGGTTACAGTCACAACTATTGCAACTCAAGGTGCAATGGTACAAAGTAAAACCTACTTTGTATCCAAATATACTGTGCAGTTTGGATACACAAATTCAAGATGGTACGACTATGAATCCAAGGCGAGTTACCTTTTGTTTGAATATTGTGATACCTGTACAAAAATACAAGGCTAAAATTGGCCTTGTAGGGGATTATGACCTTGTCCTAACCTTTGAAGAAAATTACAAGGCTATCAGTAAGATTCCAAGTTACCACTAGTCTAACAGCACAAGGTTTCCATAAGGCTAATAGCATTTTTCGCGCCATTTACAAGGTTACAGCAAGGCTTTTCTAGGCTAGAACAAGGTTACAAGGCCATAACTACAAGGCTTGTACATGGCTATTACGTGGCCCTGTATTTTCTTACAGGTACATTTATATCAATAATTTTGATCATTTTGGGTATTGTGTTTTCCTCACCCTGTACTATAATATCATATAGAAATATTGAGAAAAAGATTTCTCGTGATTAAAACTGTATTATTGTTTTATCTTCCAGGAATTTGATGGTAACAGATATGCAAACACTACTGTGGAAACTCCAGTTGTACATACCATGGCAAGGTACATCAAAGTCATCCCTGAATTTTCAGAAAATCAGACAATTGTATGCCTGCGAATGGAAGTATATGGCTGCAAATCAGGTAGAGTTGATTTTACTCAAATGTTTCACGATAAGGAGTTGTATGGTTTGTTTTGAGGTAACAGCTGTGGGAAATGTCAGTAGATTTGCAAAGGAAATTTGCAAGGAGAAGGTTATGCAGAAATGAAGAAATGTTCAAAACAACTTTGTTAATTGAAAATGCTTTCTATTGAACTTGTGATTATCCTGGACTATATAAGCATAGCTTCCAAATCTTTAACTCGGCGTAAAAAGGTGGGTGTAAAATTCAATGACCTATTTCTTCTGATTGAATGGCTTGAAAGAAACCTTAGATACTTATCTATAATTCTACCGTTGGACTTTCCAGAAATTTTGAATATCTTTCAAAATTACAGCGTATTTCAAATTTCAGCTCATTTGAGGATGTGACGTCATCAAATTTCTAAATCATAAACCAGATGAGTGACAGACTTTTGGTTGATACCATATTGCAGGCATTCATAAACTATGGTTTTCTTCGAGATTACTTAACGTTGCGTCAAACGGTCTAGAAATTACGATGGTTTTAACTTTTTTTGAAAATTTTTGTTGAATTCTTGAAAAAGAAGAAAAACATTTTAACTCTTAAAATATCAAAGATTTCAGAAAAGTCCAACGGTAGAANCTAGAACAAGGTTACAAGGCCATAACTACAAGGCTTGTACATGGCTATTACGTGGCCCTGTATTTTCTTACAGGTACATTTATATCAATAATTTTGATCATTTTGGGTATTGTGTTTTCCTCACCCTGTACTATAATATCATATAGAAATATTGAGAAAAAGATTTCTCGTGATTAAAACTGTATTATTGTTTTATCTTCCAGGAATTTGATGGTAACAGATATGCAAACACTACTGTGGAAACTCCAGTTGTACATACCATGGCAAGGTACATCAAAGTCATCCCTGAATTTTCAGAAAATCAGACAATTGTATGCCTGCGAATGGAAGTATATGGCTGCAAATCAGGTAGAGTTGATTTTACTCAAATGTTTCACGATAAGGAGTTGTATGGTTTGTTTTGAGGTAACAGCTGTGGGAAATTTCAGTAGATTTGCAAAGGAAATTTGCAAGGAGAAGGTTATGCAGAAATGAAGAAATGTTCAAAACAACTTTGTTAATTGAAAATGCTTTCTATTGAACTTGTGATTATCCTGGACTATTTACGATTTATTACAATTTTATCTGACCCATTATTGTGTGTTCTTTTACCTCGTTGTTACTTACGTTGTTACACACTGGCTAGCATTTTCATTCTATCATACTCTTTCTTCTTAATTTTGATCATCGATCCTCAAATATTCAAACAAATTTTAAATCTTTTCTAAAACAGGGGGTGCTCTCTCCATGATTAGTTTATCTATCGAAAGGGCCCCTCCTTAAAGGCTCCGTGTCAACCATGATCCTTTTTGCGTGGAATGAAAAGCAAGACAAAGAGAATTTAGGCCAAAAACAACTTTTAGATAACATGAATATTTTCATCATTGTTGTTAGTATTTATATTTATCTTAATTTACATTTTTAACTATGTTTAATTTATTAATTTTGGAAATTTTTTGTATGCAGCAGAATTTTAAAATGAGAAAATGGAACTGAACTGAAACTGTATCATCAACTTATTTTGCAGTGTTGAAGCCAAATGTGACAGTCAATCCACAGTCATTGATTTTAAAGACTGCAACAAGAAAAAGTGCGTATTGCAATATCAGTGGACAAGTGGAGATGCACACAAGCATCCAAAAACCTGTTGAGGATTTGTTTATGACTGAACGTTTGCTTTCAAATGAAACTTCTGGGCTCAGAAATGATATTTCAAGGAGGCTGGATTTTAAACACAGACAGATCAAGAAATTTGACACATCATGCTCTCTAGAGAAGAACCAAAGTGTTGTTGTGTGCAGAAAGATTTATACATGCACAGCATCGTACTCATTTGCATCAAGCATAAGCGTAATTGCTGAGAATAATATTTCTGTGGCTGTTCATCAAGGTGAGATAATCTAGTAGAAAATACCTGTGATCACGCACTAAACTGATGACATGACTCCTTGTCATTTTGTAAATTTTTCTATTTTCTTTACAAGACTCACAACCAGACAGATTCTAAACACGGACTGAAATCTGACGAAAAATTTGATGAAAAAATTGAATGTGGATTTGGATGTCACTTCTATTTAACTATGATCAATCAGCCAATCAAACGTGAAGAATAGACACGTAGTCTAGGCTTATTGAGAAAGTAGCGATATGATTGGATGCACCCAAAATCCGACGCTGATGGCCTAAGTAGTCTCTATTTTGCTATGTTGTCATGAGTCTCAGTTTAAAGCCATAACCATCATTCAACTCAGTATGGAAAACTGAAACTTGCGTAGTCAGTCTAGTCACAGACTGGACTTGCTACAAGTCTTCACTCTCTCTTTTTTCAAATGGAATATATAATGCAAATCTCCCCTGTCTCATCATCATCATTCGGTGACTGCTTCATCTGGAAGATTCGTCGTTACTCCTCTCCAGTAGTCACGGTCTTCAGCTCTTCTTATGCATTGCACAAAGGTTAACTTTGTCCATTCTATGATGTTCTTCATCCACGTTTTACGGGGACGTCCCCTGGAACTTTTTGCACATACCCTTCCTTCCAATGAAAGTTTTTGCATTTTATCTTCTCTTTTCTTTAGGCCTTTCGAAAGAATGACATTTTCGTAATGTTGAATTGATCTATATTTTCAGTGCTCATAAAAACGCAAGAAAACCGCAAAAAATAGTTTGGTCTTTCTGCTTTTAACTAGAAATTGATTCATTCAAATCCATCTTGTACTCTTGATGCTCTGAATTTTCCAAAGTGGGAACTCTTGTCGCTCACCAGATAGGGGAAGATGGGCGTAACTTGGGTCCATTTGCTTTTTTCGCTATTGAAACGATTGCAAGTTCTAAATTCGATTCAGGGCTCAATGGGTTGTTAAATCTATACTTTTAAGATTTGTTTAAGTGGTGTCGAAGAATTATTGAATAATTTCTAATTTTTTATTCAGTTTCTAGCAAATGGACCCAAATCACCCCGTAGACTCAAATAGGGCTCATAACATAAGTCTAGGGAACCCTGTTTATACTTTTCTATTCCCTTGATGTAGATGTAACCTTGGAAGTCATTGCAAATGGAGGCTTGCTTTCTCAAGTGCATGCCAAACCAGACAAGCTGACAGATGTCAAATGTGATGTAACTTCGCAAGATAAAGCTTCTGTAGAATGGATTAACGAGCAGCATAAGAGTTGGAAAATTGTAACCGAAGTTATAGACAGTAAACTTTCCCATCTTAAATACAGGCAGATAAAAACGCTGAAGTTAAAGCCAACTGCAGCTGAGATTATGGGCACCCTTATTTGCCGAAAAGATGAATCACAAGAGGGGAATCTTATATGTGAAACAAAGTTTGTATGCCGTGCATCATACATCTTCAATAAGACGATCAGCGAAGAGGAAAAAGTTCCTGTCAATTTTGATTTGAGTAAGTTTTCCTTATGCGCATACTAACCGGTTTTGTGTTGTATATGAATCTATAAAACCCGAGGTGTTAAAACTACAGACCGAGCTTGCGAGGTCTTTGCAATAAGACCGAGGACTTTATATTTTCCTGTACAACTACAAAATTGGTTTAATAGTATGAGTTTTATTACCTGATAGCTTCTAATTTTGACTTATATCATTTAGTCAAACGCATTTTACTACTGTTATGTTTATTGTAAATCTCACAGCCTACAATGCGTCCTTGTATCGTATTGTATAAGGCTACGGGAGACCGCGGGAAATGTTTGATTAACCAATGGGATTGGCGGCATTTTTGTATTGACTCGTTTTGAAAGTTCAGTCAGGTAATAATGCACAGTGACAACGCAACACTGAGAGCCTGACTTGTAAGAAACTACCATGTTTACAAAAAAATGTCCATTAGTGACAGGCCAGGTAGAGCAGAAACTGCATTGAATGACATCATCATGCATATGCTGACTTAAGGATAGCTGCACTCCATAAGGACCCTCAAGTCACGCTCATCTCATTGAGTTGGATTGATGTTGTTGTTGTCGTTCCACTGAGGATCTTAGTTCCCTAGAGCTGTAGAACCGGGCCAAAATGTCAATCAGTTAGAACTTTTTGTCGCGCCGTCGTATGGCTTAGAGGAATTTGTCAAAATGTTACAGATTTGACGATCTTTTGTTTTTGTTTCTGTTGCTCAATTATATCAAACAAGTGCTCGTTTAGTAGCTGCAGTACTACCCTTTGAGAAAATGTTTTATTTGTTTTGCTGGGATGAGCAGGTCAAGATATAGTTGAGTTTAAAACTGGTAAGCTCTTTTTATGAGACACCCCATAGCAGGTTTCCAAACAAACGATCATGTGTTGCGAAGAAAGATTCTGTCGATTATCGAATGAGTATTGCTGTTGATTCTCTTGCGTCGCTAGCAAAAATGAAGCAATTGTAAGTTTTAGGTTTTCTACAAAAGAGCCCGGATCGAACGATATCTTTATGCATTTTCATACGATACTTCCGATTGAGTGGCCTTTGGGCTTCAATCATCATTTTGTACATGGGACAATTTGTCAGATTTCCTCAAAGTGTATAGATTTATGTCCTTAAGCGCCCTTTTTCCCTGTGTTATTTGATTTGTTGATCTCACTTCGGTCAAGTGACGTGAGATCAACAATCAAAGAAAGCAGGGAAACAGGGGCTCAAGGTCACAAGTCTACAATGTGTATAAAAACATTGCTCAATCCAGACTCATGTGTAGAATATTTATAACGTATATATATTAGCTGCACAGACCAAAGGAGTGAGGACGGTAGCACTCTTGACCACCAATCTGAAGGCTGGTGGCTCAAGTCCCTGCCCTACCGAACCTTGCTATGTATACATATACCGAGCCTTGCTATTTATAGAGGGAGGAGAGCCATCAACTCTCTGTAATTCCAGGCTAAACGAATCACGAGGTTTGTTCACATCGAGAGGAAGGACAAACCAGGACACGGCTTCGATAAGCTTGGCTTCTCAATGTACTGAAACTACCTTGAGATGCTAGGTAGCATATAGAGAAAAACAAGACAAAAGGAACGTATCCATAATCGAAACATTTGTTGTGTTGGTCCAAATATGCCCACCATACCTATGTAAGGCACTGCTATTTATATGAACTTTCAATCCTTTCAGAGCTACCAGAAAAGCCATCAAGTCCGTCTGAAAGCTGCAGTAGTAACATATGTGATATTGAATGGTCAAACGAGAAGCTAGGAGATATACCACCGGCGAACATACATTACAGTGTGACTGTTACTGACCTTTCAACAAACGCAAAGATGATAGATGATGTTACACAGGACACCAAATACGCTGCCAAGGGGTTGAAGCCGTATACTAGTTATGTTGTAAAGCTGAAAACACAAGTGAAGAATGCCAGCAGTTACTTGATTTGGGAAAGTATGGAAGAAGTGAGACGGTTTAAAACAACAACTGTTGGTGAGTTCAACAAGGACAGATTTTATAAGACGATAGCAACAGTTGCGTTTGATTGACACCTCAATTCACAGCGATTAGTGACTGCAGACAAAGGAAACTCTCTCAACCAGTAATTCAAGCAAACAAAGCCGCAAAAGTTGCCCTGACACTAGTAGGGCTAACTGTCGTCTTGTACATGAGAAAGTTGGTTTTCAAGAGCAGTCATGGGTTTTTAACGAAAGAAGAAGGGTAAATCTGAAGATAGATCGGGCGGATTTTTTCTATTTGATTCAGAAGCCAAGAAGAAGGCATTGCAATTCTTGCATCCTTAGGGCTTAACTGAAACGATTCCTGCTCAGCTTCTGAATCTATAAACAAAATCCGCCAGACAGATCTTCAGATTTAACCTTCTTCTTTCGTTATCAAGTCATGGCTTCTCTTTAGAACCACCTTTCGCGTACACATAACGACAGCTTGCCCTGCTAGTTTCAGTGCAAAATTTTTGCGGCGTTGTTTGTTTTGAATGACTGGTTAAGAAATTTCCTATGTCTGTGAATTCCGGTGTCAATCAGAAACAACTGATGCTATTCTAGTACTTATTGTTACTTAGCAGTCAGATAAATTATATGAAGGGAATTACTTGTGGTCTTTGGTGGGGATGGCTTTATGGAATTGGGCTTTGGCGGATCAATAGGTAAACTAATCGAGGAGAGAGGCCTCCCCCCCCCTCCTACCCTACAATAATTTGGAATGAACTTGGTTGGATTTGAATGATTCCAAGGATACACGCATTTGCTTTTCATGCAATGAAATAGGAATTGTGAAAGTATACAAAAACAGTGTAGATATTTCTCTGACTTACCCGGGAGGTCTCTAAGTTTTGGAAAGGATTTTTTGCTTTGAAGAACTAACATCATATGAAATATTCTTGCAGCTCCTGAAATTGCCCCAAAGATATTGATGGCGATATCTACAAGTGACAGTATTGAGATAAGATGGGAGGTGAGTTTTCGGGCAGTATCATTTTTATGTAGCAGTAATTCTATTCTTCAAACATTAAGAGTTATGAGAGAAAATTTCGGATCAGATCTCAAATATGTAACAATGATAACAGAGGTGACTTTACTGTGAATAGTACTATGTTCCCATTATGTGTTTGTATAATTGGCTTTCGCAAGCAAGCAGCCTGAGTGGCCTGCTTCATGATTCATTTTGCATAACTCTTGCTGTTACATGAACATATTTTCTCCAATTTCTTCTCCCATTCACTTGCCTAACTCCCCTACTACCAATATAACACAAGCGAATATTCATATGAACGATATGCGTTTTGGGGAGGAGAGACCCTATTCTCTCTCCTCTCTCCTCCGCAAACGGTGCATCGTTCGTTTCTAATTGCTCCTTTTCAGTTTTCAGATACTGCGCTTCATCCATTTCTGAATGTTTGCTTTGAGATTTCTTGTTCGTTTCATTTTTGCTACTTTATAAGGGGGCTCTCTATGCTTGAGTTACTTTTGTTTTACACTATTTTAAAGTAGCTTTATAAATTTCTTTTAGCCACTGAAACTGCCTCAAGGGAATGGTTATATCTTAAACTATGAATTGATTTTGGAGATGATTAGTTATGGCAACAGATTAGAGGGCACAGTGCCCGGCTTCGGGAAATTTACTCCTGACTTTAAGACAAAACTGAACACAACAACTTCCCACACATTCCGGAAGCTGAAGCCATGGTCTCAGTACAAAATCACAATGAAAGTTGTTAATAATGATAAAAAGTCCGGAACAACCAGCTACAAGTTGGTCAACACAAAGGAATCAAGTATGAATCTTTATTTATCGTTGCGCTATTATGTTTTATAATCAACCAATGACTGGCCTGTCCAGGGGCAGTTCGAACACTATTGTTGTGATTTCCGAACTAACCATAAAATAATAATGAAATAAGGTAAACGTCATGACTTGCTTAGGCCCTCTGAATCCCAACTACAACAACATTCCGCCTCCCATGTTAGTTTGGGAGGCGGAAAGTTGTTGTCTGTTGCTCAGAACTTGAAGTTATGGCCTGGCCTAAGCAAGATACGATCTCGTTAATGGAATACAAACAATATTTGGCTCATTTGGCTTTGTGAGTAAATCATCTTTTTAATTGTTATTATTTCATGGTTAGTTCGGAAATCACAACAATATTGTCCGAACTGTACATGACTTGTCTTGGTAAGATCATGGGTATTGTGGACTCAATTTGTGTGGCCTAGAATAAAGTTATTTGCTTGTTAATCGGAAAAATATGTCGAAATTTGAAAGATTCGCGAACTAAGATTCGTTGAAACTGAAATTAGGCATAAGTAGGCTTGAATTAGCTTTTATTTTATATTTTTGGTATGTATGCCTACTTTAAATAAATTAAAAATAATACTAATAATAATAATAACAATAACTTTTAGCATCATTTTTATCCCCATTTGGGTCTTATTTCAATGGTAGTCACGCTTACTTAGGATGGATTTTAAAGTTTTTGGCTTTCA
>REGL01000146.1:274978-285288 GCA_004194395.1 Aurelia aurita complex sp. Pacific
AAAACGCTCTGCGCATACCCAAACATGAAATGTTGGACGAAATGTTGGATGAGGCGGTCAAACGCATCCAACTTTGCATCCAACATTTGAAAACAAAATTTGTTTTTGATCTCGATAAAACTTCATCCAACATCAGTTTGCAAATGTTGGATGATCCAACATGGGTGGTCAAACGCATCCAACATTTCATCCAACATTGGTTTTCAGCATGTTGGATGAAATGTTGGATGCGTTTGACCGGGACTTCAGAGAAAAGATGAATTAATTTTCAATGTTATTATTGTAGTCCCGGTGAAAGCACCGTCAATTATATTTGGAGGTAACAACCATCCGAACTATATCAAACTGCAATGGACACCTCCTCCGTTTAAAGACCGACATGGGGCTATAACACAGTATCAGATCAGATGGAAGGAAGCTTCTAGAACGAGAAGAATGACTCGAGATACTCCTGAATACAAGAAAATAACAAAAAGTCGTGATTTATTCAAATGCCAAACTGGCTGTGAAGAGGTTATCAAAGGATTAACTCCATACAGAAAGTATTTATTTCAAATTGCTGCTGGAACGAAGATTGGGTTTGGGAATTTCAGTGATCCGAAGGAAATTGCCACTGCCCAAGCAGGTATTGTACAGCAAAAACCTAGACCTATGCCTTTTCGTCCCTCGTTTTCCTGCGTTCTTTGCTTTGCTGTATCACATAGTCAATAGGGACTCATAATATTACTCTAATGCCCTAAACTAGCGGGAGTTCTCGTACACTCAACGAAATTGCTTCAAAGTCTGATGTAACAAGCTTAAACATTGAAACGCAAACTTTTAGTACAAAGAATGATGTTTTCCTGACCAACTAATCTCAAAATAGATACCTTTCAAGCAGTAATCTTCCTCTGTAGAAATGAAATAGATCCATCGCAGCTACGAGAACTCTAGGCCGTATCAACCGTTTTTTGCATACAACAACTGTCTAAATAGCGCCTTCTTATTGGTTGAAAATTAAATTCTAGCAATTGATTGGTGAATACGGAACCACTCTATGCGGGCCTAAAGGGGGCCCACTTTTTAAGAGTAATATTATGAGTCCTTATTGACCAAGTGATATCAGCAAATCAGAGAACGAAGGGAAACAAGGGACGAAAAGTCATAAGTCTAGTAAAAACCCACATAAAGGAATCTGTGATTTTCTATAATAAGGCTGAAATGGCTCTTGTACATTTATATTGTATTTCTTATGTACCGGGTGTTCCAAAGAGGTATACGGATTTCGTTGGATCCAGTTGTGTGAAGTTATATTTAATCAATGACTAGTGACTTTCAAAATGTTCCTGGATAGTTAAATTATAGTTAGATACCTCTTTTGCTGGTATTGGTCTTTTTAAAAGCAGGAATATCAATCTGGAAAGTCAAAATTTGCGTCCACTTCCAAACAAGAGCTTAGGCCGTTTGGCCTTGAGCAAGTTTTTATAGCACATCAAATAAATTAACAATATCCTTGATAAAATGTTAAGGATATTTGATCATATTATATTCAGTTTGCTGTGCAGTTGTTTTGATTGTTCTTTAAGTTTAGTTTTTACTTTTTGATGTGACTTCTAGAATTTGCCTAGGCCAAAAGGCCCAACTATGCCATGTAGCCTGTGTAGACGCAAATTCAAACTTTCAATATTAGCGTTTAGCTTTCAAAGCACCAATACCAATATCAGTTTTAAAGTTAACTATCGATGAACATTTTGAAAGTGATTAGTCATTGATTAAAGCTAAACTCACATTACTGGACCTAACCAAATTTGAATACTTTTTTGCAACATCCGGTAGCAGTTTCACGTGGTACATATTTTCTTCCTCCGCAGCTCCAACGGCACCGTTATCACCCAGTTACAACGAAAATAAAACAACGTTCTATTTGCTTTGGAAAGAACCAGCCATTCTAAATGGTATCCTTAAAGAATATGAAATCAAGTTGGAACTGGAAAATGGGCAACTTTTGACAAGATTCACCGAAAATACAGCTCTGTTTTATGATACTAAGATAAATTCTTCGGAGACTCTGATGTTCAAGGTAAGCCTCTTTTTATTTAACCTGCGTGCAGTCTCGACTGGTTTACAGAAATCGAATTGAGTTGAATTTTCAATTTTGCATTCAACTCAATTCGATTTCTGTAAGCCAGTCGAGTTTGCATGCACACTACTTTTTATTTTGAATAAGTTTATTCCTTCATTCACACTGACATGACACAGTTAAACCAGCTTTGTTTGAACCAGATTAAATTTCAACCAAAATAGAGTTTTCGATTCGTAGGGCTGACCAATAAGAAGACAACAGTTTAGACTATTCACACTTGAACTTTAAAATTGATGTTTCACTCTTTAGTTTCTTGGAACTTTGTTGAGTATTTTTGCACCCATTATTACTGATCATGTTACAATTATTATCCCCTCTGTCTGTATGTGTTTGTTTTTTAGTATTTCTCTTCGTTTGTAATTATGTAATGTCTTAAGGCAGCTTGCAATCAAAACTTGGATTTGCAAATTCACCATGTTTGGCTCTAAGTTTCAAACCTACACTTGCAATTACCGTACTTGATTGCAAGCTTCCTTCGCTTGTACCTTAGTTTTCCGTTTGTATTATAAACAT
Organism: Aurelia aurita complex sp. Pacific; assembly: GCA_004194395.1. NCBI lineage: Eukaryota > Metazoa > Cnidaria > Scyphozoa > Semaeostomeae > Ulmaridae > Aurelia > Aurelia aurita complex sp. Pacific. Next base: position 277,614 of record REGL01000146.1, read on the forward strand.
TCCTTTTAGTTGTAGTAGCAGTTACGTGTAGTTTTATGTAGGTAGTTACGTGTAGTATTAGCAATGATTTTTCTCTCTAGTAGTTACGTGCAGTTGTATGTTCGTATTTCCTTTTTTATGTTGCCATGAGGTAATCGTAGTTTTCGCTCCAATTGGTATTGTATTAGTAGTAGGGTATGGTATTTTGTAAGTAACGTTGAAAGTAATATGTATTGTAAGTTATTAAATGATGTATAAAAAAAATCATTATCATCAACCCTAGGTTCGTGGTTATACTGAACGCTTTCATAATGATGGCGGGTTAGCCGGTAATTGGACCAAGTGGATTGTTGCAAGTAAGTTTGCCAATAATAGCTTGCGATGCATATTTTGTATTTGCTGTTGTTTTCACAAACATTCTGGCTCCAAGCGTGGGTTCCAAAGTTGTAACAAAGTCTAGTGCAAGATTCAATCACCTATTTCTTTGAACTGAATAGCTTCAAAGAAACTTTAGCTATTTCGCTATATTCTATAATTGGACTTTTTTGAAAGCTTTGATATTTTTAGAATTAGAGTGTCTCCTTCCTTTTTAAGATTCAAGAAAATTTTGTTTCTATCCGAAGGTAGTTTTAGGACGCTGAGAAGCTATTATTATGAGCATCTTCCTGAACCACACAAAAAGTGAAGATCATAATTAAAGAAAGATAAAAAAACTGCATAGTAGGTGTGTTCTGACAAACCAAATTCAGCATAGATTTACAACCGAAAGTTTGGGACGTTGATCATACGTCCAAAAATTTGATGTCCCAAATCTTGGGCATTCAATGCATTTTATTTTCATCATCCAGGACGTCATTTTGTGCCAACAAAAGCACCAGTGAAGCCTGGAACCACAGAGCACCATAGCAAAGACCCAGTAACGATCATTGTGGTTACCTTCGTAGTGATATTGGTTTTTCTTATCGTGCTTAGTGCTGTCCTTTTCGTGTTGTATCGAAGGTACGTCTACTTGATTCTCCTATTTATTGTGAATGATATTATTATCACTTCCATTACAGGGTGTCCCAAAAATTGTGCCTTGTTTTTTCGAAAACGAAAACATCATTTTGAAGATAGATCTTTGCATTTTATAGATGAAAAAACCAAACATTCATATCTTTTACAATTGCTTGGATATAAGTGGATTTTTAACAAGCACTTTTTGGTGGCTTCGGTGAAGCCACCAAACATACTACAGAAAACTATGGAGAACGATGGACGCGTGTTGTTTTTACAGATTTGTTTATAGTTTGGCGACGGAGCCCCTTTAAATGCAACTTTAGCTAGGAGGACTGATCAGTCTAAGTATAACCTATTGTATTCGATATTTTCGATCGATGAAAACAACAGGAAGGTAACTGGTGAGTGTCCTTCTTTTGTTCTATGTTGAGACTGTGTCGCTATATCTCCGTTCATTTGCTACTTGGAATCTTTCTTGCTGCAGGCGACAGGAAGGTCGGAGTCGTCGTAAACTGGAAGTAGAGATGGACTCTGTTGTCGATGAAGGGGAAGACGAAGACATGGTTTTAGTCCCTGGGGAGCGAAGGCCACTGACGCAGGACCTTGGGAGCCACGGTGAGCTTTAAAGATATTTTGTTGTATGTCATTGTAAGGGTGGTTGATGAGTGACTCCATACATTCTGGAGACGTTTCACAATTTTAGGGAGGTAGTGTCTCTCCACAAAGATTAGATTGGAGTACTGTTTTATCACGTGATAGCGAGTAACTGCTCGAAACATTGTTGCAAAGGAAGTTAAACTTTTACCATACAAATAAATTAAAGGGGCTGTACAAGCTAAACTTCCAAAAATCCTAAACTTTCTCCATCTAATGCAGGCAAGCAGCAGCAGATACATTGCAAATGAAGATGTTTTCTACATGTTTGAACCCCCGTAGAATTCGCTAGAGCGCAATCAGAATTTTTATTCAATCGATGATTATAAAGATACAGCTTGATTCTGAGCGATGAGTTTCAGATGTGTTTAGCCTAAACACACGAAAGGCAACAGGCAAGCCAAATTGTACGCCACACGCCAATTGGAAAGGATTTTCTCGTTGAGTTATAAAACTTTATTTACAAAAATCTTGTACAGCTCCTTTAAGCCCCGTTTACTGTAATAACCCCCCCCCCCCCACACACATTGGTCTGGACCCAAACATGGCTGCCGATACAATCTAAACCTACTTTCCCCCTGTTTCTATCGCTATACTACCTTCAAGGGAATAGACATAGCTATATCTGGTAGCTGTCATGAATAAGCTAAAGAAATACCCACACCAAAGTTGTCACTTGGCCTCGGTCAGCTTATGCCTATATTGAGTCCCTTTAACCACCCACCATGTCATATGAATAAAGGAATAATCTCATTTAGAATAGACCTTTTTGCTATTCTGAATAGAATCAGAATCGAACGATCTTTTGCTATGTTTTGTAGAACTTTCGAATGTGCACAATAGTGATAGAAGCCCTAACACCACTTGAACGAACCTCGCGTATAAAAATGTATACAAATAACGCTCGATCCAGGCTCTTTTGTAGAATAGCCAAAAGGTCTGTTGATGATTTTTGATTGTAGAAACAGTCGATGTACAAACAGAAGACCACGCCCACCTCCCCATTTCGGTGGATGAATTTGGTGCATATGTAAACAGAATGAGAGAAGGAGATGATGAAATGTTTTACAACGAATATAAGGTGTGTTAGCTTTATATACTTATATATATATAAGGGAAGAAACTCTCACTGGCAGGAAGTTTTGCAAGTTGGGAAAAACGCTAAATTATTCGAATTAAGTGTCGCGAATCAGACAAAATTGGAAGTTTCACTGGAATAAACTTTCGCGAATTAGGTTTCTTGTCAAATTTTGTAATGCTCACATGTTCCCGACACTTCAATGATTGTTCCAAATCTTCCATGCCTATGCTTGTTAGACTTATGACTTTTCGTCCCTTGTTTCCCTGCGTTCTTTGATTTGCTGGTATCACTTGCTCAATAAGGACTCATACCATTACTCTTATAAAGTGGGCCCCCTGTTTTAAAATGGCCTAAACTAGCGGGAGTTCTCGTACACTTAACAAAACCGTTTTAAAGTCTAGTTTAAAGAGCTTCAACATTGAAAAGCAAACTTTTAGTACAAAGAATAATCTTTTTCCTGACCTACTCATCGCAAAATCGCATCGTAGCTACGAGAACTCTAGGCCGTATCAACCGTTTTTTGTATGCAACGACAACAACTGTTTAGATAGCGCCTCCTTATTGGTTAAAATCTAAATTCTAGCAATTTGATTGGTCAATTCGGAACCACTCCATATGGGTCTAAAGGGGGCCCACTTTATAAGAGTAATGGTATGAGTCCCTATTACCAAGTGATATCAGCAAATCAAAGAACGCAGGGAAATAAGGAACGAAAAGACATAAGTCTATATGCTTGTTAGTAGCATAGTTCAGAAGGGTTGTTGTTAAGCAAGGTCATGTTGTTTACTTATGATTTATTATTTCGTTATTCAAGGTCATTTAATTTACTTGCATTTTATTAAGACATACAACAAAATAATGAGAAAGGGAATATCGATATTTGAGCATGTAACTATTTGATTCTTTATTTTAGCCAATATGCGGGAATGAACTTTCACGAATTTCACATTATAGGAAGTTTTCCGGAGGAAACGTCCGCGATTTTCGGCCCAAAACGTGAGTTTCTTCCCTTAAGTATACCGTAAAAACTCTAAAAATAGCCACGCTTTATTAGGCCCCCCTCTCTAATAAGCCTCTTCCGTTCCAAGTGAAAATGTTAAATAAGTCCCCATCTCTGTTTAGCCCCCTCTTGTATCCAATGCAAGTGGCAGCTAGGGGTTCCATTTATTTATGGCTACGACAATTTATATGTGATTTTTCGTATGACTGTAGGATAAAACCGTATTGAATTTGTGTATTTTTACTTGTTGCAAAGTTGTTCATGGAATGTTGATTCAATCAATATGCACAAGGGTACATGTCGCTCAATATCTTTCAAGAGTCCTCGTCGCGTAGTTTCATTTCAGTGCGTCGAATATCAACAAAGGTGTTTATTGAATGTTGATTCAATCAATATGCACAAGGGCAGGGACAAGGGTATATGTCGCTCAATTTTTTTCAAGATAAGAGTCCTCATCGCGTAGTTTCATTTCAGTGCGTCGAATATCCGCCGTCATTGTCGAGTCCCAATTCATTATTTCATATGCATTACTGCTTTGACCTGGGAAGAGACCATTGAGCCAAGCGGAGCAGCTATCCTTTGAGTGCCAAGATGCCCCTCTCCATTTTACGCAACTTGGATTGCTCGAATTCTTTTCGGTATTGTCCTTATCTCGTGTGCTGAATGGGCTATCTTTCATCTGTCTTTTAGCGAACGCGTCACTAAGATTGCCAGTGAATGCTCCATATTTCAACTTGTAGTTTTGCTGTTTGCTTGAGACTTTGAAATCTTGATATTCCACATATCCCNGCGTAGTTTCATTTCAGTGCGTCGAATATCAAAGTTGTTCATTGAATGTTGATTCAATCAATATGCACAAGGGTATATGTCGCTCAATTTTTTTCAAGATAAGAGTCCTCGTCGCGTAGTTTCATTTCAGTGCGTCAAATATCAAAGTTGTTCATTGAATGTTGATTCAATCAATATGCACAAGGGTATATGTCGCTCAATTTTTTTCAAGATAAGAGTCCTCGTCGCGTAGTTTCATTTCAGTGCGTCGAATATCCGCCGTCATTGTCGAGTCCCAATACATTATTTCATATGCATTACTGCTTTGACCTGGGAAGAGACCATTGAGCCAAGCGGAGCAGCTATCTTTGGAGTGCCAAGATGCCCCTCTCCATTTTACGCAACTTGGATTGCTCGAATTCTTTTCGGTATTGTCCTTATCTCGTGTGCTGAATGGGCTATCTTTCATCTGTCTTTTAGCGAACGCGTCACTAAGATTGCCAGTGAATGCTCCATATTTCAACTTGTAGTTTTGCTGTTTGCTTGAAACTTTGAAATCTTGATATTCCACATATCCCTCACCGCTATCCCCATATTTTAACTCAATGCGCAAGGTAGTGCGGCTATTTCCTCGTGACAGGTGACGAATCGCCTTCAAGCCAAGCCAAAAACTGCCATCTAGATTACCGAATCCCGCCAGATAATCATTCCAATCTCGATCAAAGCTAACTTTCTTATCAACCCGTCTTTGGACCACTGTCCACCCACCACCATTCGTGATCATATCACAGTAAGCTCTGTACGTTGATCCGCTACCTGATTTGAGACTGAAGATCCCACTCTCCATACTTCCATTTGCCTTTGCCTCTTTGCAGCTGCTGAAGGCTGAAAAGAACCGTAGTACAGTAAGGCCGCGCACTTAAGAAACCATTTTTTCACACCTTAGCTCAAAAGGTTTCTTATATCTATGATACTTTTAATTTTTTATGCTGAAAGTTTCTTAGGTTTCTAATTTCTTTTCGGAAAGTCCTGGAAAAATAGGTTACAACAGAAAAGGGTTACTTAAAGATAGATTAGCCATGTGTACGTATGTTATCAATGATTGTCAAGAACATCAATTAAAGTTTAGACCTAAATCTGTTAAATCTATGACATCTTTGTAGCAATTTCTTATGAGCCCTGCATGAAGTGGAATACTCCCCAGACCGTCAGACTTAGTGTTGATCAAAATATAAGAAACTTCATTTTGGGTATGAGCCTCAAGAGTTTCTTATAAGTAGGGGTGCTAATTATTTTTCAGTAGCCTAAAAGTTCATTTTAGGTGGATTCTTAAATACGGGGCCTAACTGTCACAGAACCATAGGTTCCAAATCTTTAAAAACGTTGGTGTGAAATTCTAGGACCTATTTCTTTGAACCGAATGTCTTGGAAAGAAACTTGTTGCTATGGTTTCCATATCGGACATGAAATTGAGGGAAACAATTTCGTCCCAATTTTCAATTTGAAAGTCCACGAGTCGCAGTTATAGCGTCCATCAGTCTATCAATAGCAATAACTACGAACTTGTAATCAGTCTAGGATTATAGCGAAATAACTAAAGTTTCATTGAAGCTATTCTTTTCAAAGGAATAGGTCATAGGATTTTCACCAACCTTTTTAAAGATTTGGAGCCTGTGATAATTATTAGAGATCTGTGAGTTTATTTTCTCATCAAGAGTTTCTTATTAAAATAAGGTGATCTGAAGCGAAAATTTTAATTGATCCAAATAAATGGCGCAGTTGAATGATAAAGAATTTCGTTTACACATTTTTGATACCTTGTTTCATTTTAGAGTTATCCACTGTTTTGTACGATTGGCTAATGACGTCATTTTGTTTGCAAAAATAAAAGAAAGTATAAAAGGTTGACAATGTTTCCAAAGAGAAATCTAATTGAAAAATTTTGCACAATTAACATACCTTTCTAAACATATTAACTCATGAGGCAATTTATATAACATTTATTCAGCTCGGCTGAAATGTTTCCTACAACTGTAACCTTTCAAAGATCAGATACAGCTATATTTCCATATGTTATCCTAGTAATTTGCGAACAAAATGACGTCATCAGCTGAAACTTAATATCAGTGGATAACTTGATTACAAAATGATATTCCAAAGAAATAAAAACAGGATTCCTTGTCAATCGACAGTGCCGTTCATTTGCATTAATGAAAATGTTCGCTTCAGGTCACCTTTAAGATACATGCTTCTTTTACCTCTTTCTGGGTATGTCCGTCTGTCCGTTTGTCCGTTTGCCTTCACGATTTCTTGTTTCTTCCATATCTTATAATTCTTTCTATCAACTGGCAAATCGTCTTCCTTCAAAATTTTCTTGAGTCCGTTTGTTTTGATATTTTTTGTCACAAAGTTACAATCATTTGCAATACTGCATTGGTGGAAAGTTTTATGAAACAACATTGACATCTTTCCTTCCTTGCTCGGATCGTCAGAAAGTTCTGTGAAAAATGTCTTTCTGGATTCTTCTCCACTCGACAGATAGAAAGCGTACGCTGCAAAAGCTAGGAGCAGGATAGACGTGTTTTTATACATGCTGCTTCAGGAGTGCTTCAGAATGGGCCTCGCTTTTGTAAGTGCTTTGTTTTGTACAAAATCAGGTCTTGAATTCATGTGGTCGTCTAGTAAAACGGTAGTTGGTTCTGTAACTCTAATAGATGAAAGGTAGAAGATGTCATACACGTCCTGACAACAAGACAGACGAAACAACTGTTGATTCCACTTTTTACCAGTACTTATAGCTAGGGGAACTCTGAGCAACTCCCATACGAAAGATGGGGGTCGGGTCATTTTCTCTGGTGCATTTGAATGCCGCAAACTACAGTTGAGGTATTAAATAATTGATCTCCCTTCTTGAGGCTATGGAACAAGGACAGATTTGGTAAGACAATAGCACGAGTTGGTTTTGATTGACACCGCAATTCAAAGCGATTAGCGATCGCAGACAAAGGAAATTCTCTCAACCAGTAATTCAAAAGAAGCAAAGCCGCAAAAGTTTCTCTGAAACCAAGGTAGCTAGCTCACTCTTTGTGCATTCCAGAAAGTTTTCTTAGGAGCAAGCTTGAGCATAGATCGAAAGAAGAAGGCTATATCTACACATCTGCCACGGGCATTTAATTTATTTGATTCAAAAGCCG